>CAUYPK010113164.1:0-11223 GCA_963574355.1 Loris lydekkerianus
ATATATATATATATTTTTATATATATATATTTTTTTTTGTTTTTTGTTTTTTGTTTTTTTTTTGCAGTTTTTGGCCAGGGCTGGGTTTGAACCCCCCACCCCCAGCATATGGGGCTGGCACCCTACTCCTTTGAGCCACAGGTGCTGCCTGTCTTCTTATATTTTTAATTATACATATGAAATCATACTATATATTTGCTTTATATCTAACTATCATCACTTGGTAAATCTTGCACACTCTTGTTATCAGCCCATCAATATACGCTTCATTATTTTTCATAATAATATGGTATTTTTTGCATGGGTTTACCATAAATAATTTAATCATTTCTTTTATTATGGAGTAAAAATAAAATTCAACAATTATACAAAACATTTTAAAAAACATAGCTTTTACTCTATCAGTTACAACTGTAAAATGAAATAAAATATAAAATTTTTAAAAATAGACAAGTTTTTTTATGTAAATTAATCTGTCTAATCATTTTAAATAATTTGATTAAATATAAATACTAAGCTGGGTGCGGTGGCTCATTTCTGTAATCCCAGCACTCTGGGAGGCCAAGATGGGTAGGTTGCCTAAGCTCAGGAGTTTGGGACCAGCCTGAGCTAGAGCGAGACCTCATCTCTAAAAAATAGCTGGGTGTCGTGGCAGGTGCCTATAGTCCCAGGTACTTGGGAGGTTGACACAAGAGGATTGCTAGAGCCCAAGAATTTGAGATTGCTGTGAGCTGTGACACCACGGTACTCTACTGAGGGTGACATAGTGAAACTCTGTGTCAAAATAAATAAATAAATAAATAAATATAACTATCACATTAAAAATAAAAATATAAAAGATGAACAAAATATGTTAATAAAATGAAAGAATTTGTCTGTAAAATTTAGATTCATTTAAAAGGCCACACTTAAGTACCTAGAAGGCTACATGTGGTCTCAGGTTCTCCAACCCTGATCTAAGGCCTTATAAATCATAGTAAGAGTTTTTACTTCCAAGTGAAATGGAGAGTGAATGGAAAGGGTAAAATGATTATAAATTAATTTTAAGAAATATAACAATTCCTGTTTAAGAAATAGATCATCAAGGAACAAGGGTGAAAGCAGGGAGACCTGTTATGATAACACTTAAATAATACAGGTTAGAGGTGTTCATGGCTTGGATCACAGTAGTGGCTGTGGTTAGATGGAATATATTGTATAAGTCAAGCCAGGAGCATTTTCTTATAGAACATGGGAGAAAAAGAGATGTATAAGTCAAGCCAGGAGCATTTTCTTATGGAACATGGGAGAAAAAGAGACATCAAGGATGACCCCAAAGTTTTTATCCTGAGCAACTGGAAGAGTCGAGTTATTACATATTGAAATAGAAAAGATTTTGGAAAGAGCAGGTTTAGTGAGAAAGACCCTAGCTTAGTTTTCTGAAAACAAACAAACAATTTTTTGCTGAAATAGGAAATTCATCAATTGAGTGTGGAAAAAGAGGAACAGGTAAGAGAAGTTTGAGGCCTGTCTTATAGGGATTAAAATGGGTTTTTTTGTTTGTTTTTTCTGAGACACAGTCTTAAGCTGTCACCCTGGGTAGAGTGTTGTGGCATCGTAGCTCACAGCAACCTCCAGCTGTTAGGCACAAGCGATAAAGTGAAGACTCTTGCCTCAGTCTTTCTGTTTTTAGTAGAGATAGGGTCTTGCTTTTTGCTCAGGCTGGTCTCAAATCCATGACCTCAAGCTGTCCACCTGCCTTGGCCTCCCAGAGTGCTAGGATTACCATGCCCAGCCTAAATTTTTTTTTTTTAAAGAACACTTATTCATCTGAAGATCAGCCCTGTTAATTTTTCTTTTTTCAATAGAGACAGGGTCTCACTCTTCCTCAGGCTGGTCTCGAAATACTGAGCTCAAGTGATCCTCCCACGTTGGCCTCTGAGAATGCCAGGATTACAGGAGTGAACCACCACATCTGGCCAAATTTATGTTTCTTACAGTATTTTCATGGTTCCATTCTTTATAATAAATTTCCATGTTTAATCCATATGAATTTTTTAATGTATGTGAAGTGAGTGACTTTTTTTCTAAATAAATATCCAATTGACCCAATCCCATTTGTTATACACTCCGTTCTTCACTCTCTGATTTAAAATTCCATTTTATAAAAATTTCTAAATTTGTTCATGCATATTTTTTCCGAACTGAGTGAATTTAATAAGTCATCTGAATTTATAATAGACGGTGGCAAAAAAATGTTTCAGTTGGTAAAATGTCCCAAGAGATATTCAACTCTTTAAGCAAGAGACTTTAAATTTCTCTCCTTTCTTTCCTTTTCTTTTCCTTTTTTTCCTCTTCTTTTCTTTATGGATATGAGTCTTACTTTGTTGCCTAGGCTAGACTTGAGCTCCTACGATGAAGTGGTATTCCTGCCCTCAGCTCCTGGGTGGCTATAGCTACAGGTGCACTAGTACCATGACTTAAATTTTAGTTTTGCTGTGTGCCCTACAAGTATATTTCACTGAGCAAATTCTCCCCTAAATTTGGAAACTTACAGAATTAGTAAAATGAGAAAATACTGTAAAGTAGCCTATTGTTTCTTTCAGATGGTATTGCTATATTTTAGAATAGTGACGTGTTGAAAAGTAAGGTTTTGCAGCTCATTTCTATTTGGCAACAGTGATCCTTGCTTTGCACGGAAATTGGCACAGTTACCATGACTTAGTTCAGTAACACTGTTCCACAATAATATGATTTAAGTATTAGTTACTATAGAATATTAGCTCTTCAGTCCATGAATCACCACATAAATAATAGATATGCATCGTGATCAATGAACCATCATTCACTTCCTTACTAGTGATTATTTTGTGCACAAACAGCAAAGCAGATAGTTGTGTGCCTCATCTCCTACTGCTAAACTAATCAGACATTGTACAAAAATGGATAACCAAAAGATAAAACTGGCTGACAAAGAAGAAAGTGCAATAAAAACAATGCAAAGTAATAACATTGGAAGTAAGATTTGAATTTAAAGTGAATGTAGTCACAGAAGAAATAGCCAACAATAGGAATGTAGACACTGCTACCATTTGAGAGACTCTAGATACATAGCCAAGGAACTTGGTAAAGGTAGACTTCAACACGGGCCAAGTGCGGTGGTTTTTGCCTATAATCTTAGCATTTTGGGAGGTCAAGGCAGGAGGATCACTTGAGCTCAGGAGTTCTAGACCAGCCTGAGCAAGAGTAAGACCCTGTCTCTACTAAAAATAGAAAAATGAGTCAGACATTTTGGCAGGTGCCTGTAAGTCTCAGCTACTCAGGAGGCAGGAGGATCACTTGAGCCCGGATGTTTGAGTTTGCTATGAGCTAGAAAGATGCCATGGCACTCTTATCTGGGACAATAGAGTGAGACTCTGTCTCAAAAAAAAAAAAAAAAAAAAATTGTCAACATAAATGAAGACAGTGACCCTGGTGAAAAGATGACAGTCTTACAGAAGAAGTGTCACCATAAAAAAATCTTCACATTAAAAGAACTTTTGCAGATATTTTACAGGTTTGCAAGTGTAAAATTTAAAATGTTAGAAAATGATCGAAATTTAGAAAACACTGACAATTTCTGTGCCAAGGCTTAGAAAAGAGGTGTGCTCCATATTGTAACATAAACTACAATAGTTTAAACTACACTTGGTAAGGTTTTTACAAAGGAATAAAGTACTCTTACAATGTTTCTAAAATGAGTGTCAAAATATTAGTTTTACTATTATTTATTCCCCATACATGTATAGCTGATATTAAGAGAGATTTTAATGTTTTTACAAAAAATTGTAAAGGTCATGTAATAATAATTTTCCCCATTAATTATTAAAACCACCTACATAGTTTGGGCTTACATTTCATATTTATAGTCCTACATTACCATGTAAACTAAAGAACGCCTATATTATAAAGAAAGGGGAAGAAAAGTTTCAAGAAAACATAATAGTATGATTGGGGGATGAGAAAAATAAGAGAAATATCTATAATTACTGAATTGTTAAGAAGTAGGGATAGTGGTAAAAGATCAGGTCAGTAGTTTTTTTTACAAATGACACAGTTTATGTATACTGAAAACCCTGGACAGGGAGTCAGTTGGCAGAAGTTTGAACCCTGGTTCTGTATAAATGACCTTGCTAAGTCACTTAGTTGTTCTGTATCTTTGTTATCTTTCCCTAAAATGGGTATAAGAAGAGATATCCTACCTTTTTTCAGATTAATATAAGGGTATATACAATTAGGTTACAATGTTTGCATTTGTTAGGAAAAATCTGAGTTGTATTTGAGTTCTTCAATCAGGAGGTGTAAAATATACCTCTATATTATACTTGTAAGGTGGGAGTTTACTGAGCTCCTTCTCCCTTCTCCCCCTTCTTGAATTTAATTTTTTTTCTCTCATGTGGGCTTGTAGTTGTTCATTCCTAGTTTCAAATTAGTATTGAGTAAATGGTATGGTTGTTTTTCCATTCTTAAGACAATTTAGTAAGGAGAATGTTCTTCAGGTCCATCCAGGTAAGTACAAAAGATGTAAAGTCTTTGTCTTTTTATAAGGCTGAGCAGTATTCCATGGTACACATACACCACAGTTTATTAACCCTTTCATGGGTTAATGGGCACTATGGTTCTTTATGATTGTGAATTAAGCTGCTATAAATATTCAAATGCAAATGTCCTTATGGTAAAATGATTTTTTTTCCTCCTGGGTAGATACCTAGTAATGGGATTGTGGGATCAAATGTAAGGTCTACTTTTAGCTCTTTGAGGATTGTCCATATTTCTTTCCAAAAAGGCTGCATTCATTTGCAGTCCCACCAACAGTGTAGGGGTGTTTTCTTCTCTCTGTATCCTTGCCAGTATCTGTAGCTTTCGGACGTTGTGATACGGGCTTTTCTCCCTGATCTTAGGTGATATCTCAGGATGGTTTTGATTTGCATTTCTCTTATGCTTAGGGACAATGAACATTTTTTCATATGTTTTTTGGCCATCCTTTTGTCTTCTTTGGAGAAGGTTCTGTTCATGTATCTTGTTTAGTAATTAATTGGGTTATTTTCTCTTTTAATCTTGGTTTGCTTGAATTCTCTATAGGTTCTGGTTATTAGCCCCTTGTCAGATTTATAACATGAGAATATCTTCTCTCATTCTTAAGGTTGTCTATTTGCTTTGCTCATTGTGTCCTTAGCTGTTCACAGGCTTTTCAGCTTGATCAGTTCCCATTTGTTTATTTTTGATGCTGCTGCAATTGCCAAGGAAGTCTTCTTCATAAAACCCTTCCCTAAGGCCTATATTATTAAGAGTGTTTTCCACACTTTCTTCTAGAGTTTTTATCATTTTGTATCTTAGATTTGATATGTCCTACATTTAGTACAGATTTATTACCAGGCTTTATTGATATTAAAAAACATTTTGTAAAAAAAAAATTATAAAACACTCTGTACATATTATTTCTTATTTCTTTATATTGAAAGTGGGACTGAAGTCGATGATGTCTAAGATTTCAGTTCCAACTCTTAAATTTAATGACTCAGTGGAATTGTATGAATCTGTAATATTCTTTTAATATGGCATAACAATTCTAGCCCTCATTATACCTTCTGAAAATCTAATCATATGCACGTACTACAGATTCAGTACAGTCATAATTCCTGATGGCTTTTTTACTGAAATTAACAAGTATATCCTAAAATTCATATGGAAATGCAAGGAACCCAGTATAGTCAAAGAAATCTTGAAAAGAGCAGATTTGGAGCACTCTTCCATATTTCAAAACTTACTACAAAGCTGCAATAATCAAGATTATGATACTGTTATATGTAGATGTAGAGATCACTAAAATAGATTACATTCCAGCAATAAATTCATACTTTTTTGGCCAACCAATTTTTAACAAATATACTAAGACAATTTGTTTAGAGACAGAATCTCATTCTGTCACTCAAGCTAGAGCACAGTGGCATTATCATAGCTCACTGTAACCTCAAACTTCTGGTATCAAGTCATCCTCCTGGTTTATCCTCCCAAGTAGCTAGGACCACAGGTCTACAACATCACACCTAGATAATGATTTTATTTTTTGTCCAGACAGTGTTACTGTGTTGCCCAAGTCAGTCTCAAACTTCTGGCCACAGTGATCCTCCTGCCTCAGCTTCCCAAAGTAATAGGATTACAGGCATGAGCCACCATACCTAGCCAACTAAGGCAATTTTTAAAGAGGGAAAGAATAGTCTTTTTAGCATATGATTCTGGGCAAGAGAATATCGATCTTTAAAAGAATGAATTTTAAGTAAGGCACAGAAAGACATTTATTTATTTCATGTTCTCACTCATATGTGGGAGTTATGAAAAATTGAATTCACAATGGTAGACAGTAGAATCTTGGTTATCTGAGGTTAGAATGAGTAGTAGGAAGGGGTTACCCAAGCTTAGAAAGAATAGTAGGGAGGGGAGGATAAAACAGGCATCATTAATGGGTGCAAAAATACAATTAGATATAAGAAGTATTAATAAGATCTACCCTCATGGGTTGCCCCTCACAGTTCCTTCGCGCTGCAGACTCCACTGTAGCTGATGCCAAATCCGCTGCCACCACATCTAAGAATATGACTGTGCCTCCCATGTATGCTGATCTTAGCGAGTCTGCCAGGGATGTCTTCATCTAAGGGCTACGGATTTGGTTTAATAAAACTTTTTAAATAAAATGTTAATAAAACTTTTTAAATAAAATTTTGAAAACAAAATCTGAGAATGGATTGAAATTACATGCTCAGGCCCAGCCAATACTGAGACCACCAAAGTGACAGGCAGTCTGGAACCCAAGTACATATGGACCCAATATGGCCTAAATGTTTATGGAGAAATGGAACACCAACAACACAATGGGCACCAAGATTACCGTGGAAGATCAGCTTGCACATGGACTGAAGCTAACCTTCAATTCATTCTTCTCAGCTAATACTGAGGGAAAAAATGCCGAAATCAAGACAGGGTACAAGCGAGAGCACATCAACCTGGGCTGCGACATGGACTTTGACATTACTGGGCCTTCGATCTGGGGTGCTCTGGTGCTGGGTTACCAGGGCTGACTGGCTGGCTACCAGATGAATTTTGAGATTGCAAAGTCCCAAGTGACCCAGAGCAACTTTGCAAGTTGCCTACAAGGTGGTTGAATTCCAGCTTCACACTAATGTGAATGACAGGACAGAGTTTGGTGGCTCCATCTACCAGAAAGTGAGCAAGAAGTTGGAGACCACTGTCAATCTCTCCTGGATAGCAGGAAACAGTAACACTCGCTTTGGAATAGCAGCCAAGTACCAGGTTGACCCTGACACCTGCTTCTCAGCTAAAGTGAACAGCTCCATCCTGATAGGTTTAGGATACATTCAGACCCTAAAGCCAGGTATCAAACTGACACTGTTAGCCCTGCTGGATGGCAAGAATGCAGTGCCTGTGTCCACCAGCTAGGTTTAGGACTGGAATTTTAAGCATAAATGAATACTGTACATTTGTTTAATTTTAAACTGTTTTGCAGCATAGCTACCTTCAGAATTTAGCGTAATCTTTTAATGTTATATGTCTGGGATGCAAGTATTGCTCAATATCATGCTAGACCTCCAGGTTAAAGATGATTCAGCTTTAAGGTGTTACCCTTTCAGAGGTACAGAAGAAATCTGATTCCAAAAAAGGTCTTATCAACTGTAGATTTGAGAGGAACTTGGTGGCTTCTTCAGAGATGCCATTTTTCTTTTTTATCTAGAAATGGCTGCAAGTGGAAGCTGATTATGTGTAGACACTTTGTAAATTCATACTGAGTAAATGAATGAAATTGTGACTTCCTGAGAATTGAACCTTGGTTTCCTAACCCCAATTGATGAGAGGCTCATTGCTTGATGGGGTGTACAAACTCACCTGAAAGGGACTTTAATAGACAGATATTCATGACTTGTTCCCACCTCAGTCCATTATAACCTCTTTTACACCAAAAGGTCCGCAGACTGTGGTAGCTGTTTCTTTTGTGCCATTTTGGGGTGGAGAGGGTAATTAATTCCTTCTTGTATTGTGGTTTTTTCCCCTTTCACCAGAGTATGAAATAGCTTCTAGAATCCCCAGCTATAAACTAGGAAGTCTGTATAATTATAATTACATGGTAACAACACATAGAATCTAAATTGGACTTCTGTTGTATTCTTACCACTCAATTTATTTTTTAGCAATTTAATGGGTATGTTTTAGATTCTTCCACTTTGTGTAAAATTAGATCCTGCCCTTTAAATGCTGCAGTTCACATCACTTTAAATAAAACTTGAATGAAATATTGAAACCTCAAAAAAGAAGAAATAAGATCCAGTGTTTGATAGCACAATAAGACAATTATAGTTAACAATAATTTATAGTATATTTCAAAATAACTAAAATAATGGAATTAGAATGTTTCTAACACAAAGAAATGATAAATGCTTGAGGTGATGGATATACCAATTTGCTTGATTTGATATTACACATTGTATGCTTGTATTAAAACATCAAATGTACTATGCATATACAGTATAACCTCTATAAGTTGTTCGCCTAAGGGACTGTAACAAACTAGTCAACATCCAGAGGTGGTCAACATAAGGAACTAGACCTACTGTACTAATTCTTACATGTGGTGCTTGTCTAATCTATGAAAATTAAGAGGTAGTCAATGTAGGGAGGTGGTCAACTATGGAGGTTCTACTATTTTATATATATACACATATATAATTGTTATGTATCTGTGATAATTAACATTTTTTAATAGTGAATATACCTATATACTCGAGGATAAGCCGAGTTTTTTCGGCACAAAATTTGTGCTGAGTTCGAGTTTTTTCGTCACAAATTTTGTGCCGAAAAAAACTCGGCTTATACTCGAGTATATACGGTATTTTAATTTCCATTGCAAAGCAATAATTTGAACATAGTGCTAAAATTATTTGTTTATTTGTGGATCTAATGAAAGACTGAAATGTCCCAAACAAATAACAGGATTGAATGAGTTAAATTAATTTGATTTTGTTTTAAGAAGTTCAGAAAACACTGTTTATAAAATATCTCAGTGTTCTTCATCTCAAATTCATTTTATTTTATTTTATTTTATTTTATTTTATTTTATTTTATTTTATTTTATTTTATTTTATTTTATTTTATTTTTATTGTTGAGGATTCATTGAGGGTACAAAGAACCAGGTTACACTGATTGCATTTGTTAGGTAAAATCCCTTATAATTGTACACCATCCCCAAGAGGTGTGTCACACCCTGTGATCCCCCCCACGCCCCTTTCTTCTTCCCTCTCCCTGCAGCCCCCTTCCCCCACCCACCCACCATGTACAAGGTCATCAATTGTCCTCATTATCATAATTGAGTACACAGGATTCTTGCTTCTCCATTCTTGTGATGCTTTACTAAGAATAATGTGTTCCTGGCTCGGCACCCCTAGCACAGTGGTTATGGTGCTGGCCACATACACCGAGGCTGGCGGGTACGACCCTAGCCCAGGACAGCTAAACAACAATGACAATTGCAACAAAAAAAATAGCCAGGCATGGTGGTGGGTGCCTTTAGTCCCAGCTACTTGAGAGGCTAAGGCAAGAGAATCGCTTAATCCATTCCTGGGTTGGTAGGCATTTAGGCTGTTTCCACATTTTAGCAATTGTAATTTTTCTTAATTTTAAACCATGAATAACCTTTAATAAGCATATTCAAACCATTGTACAGTGGCACATTCCATACATTCTGAAAATATTAAAATGAATCATGATAGGTTTATTAACTCAACCTATATGAGTGAGGCAGAAGAAATTATAAGAGCCAAAGAATTAGTCAATGACCTTACCTTCAGTATCTCAGAAAGAAAGAGTATTAATCTTCTGATTGCTCTAATACAAAATACACCATTATATCTATCTGGTTTCTTCATTTGTGCTAAAGCCAAGCCTCAAACCACTGAGTCACTTTTCCTCAGAGAAATTATGAAGCAGCAGACTGGACATGATAGCATGCTGTATAATGAATGGCATACCCTGTTTCTGAGCACAGACCTGAAGCATTAAAACAATTTTAATACCATGATCACATTAATGTACACAGCTATGATTTAATAATAAAAAAAGGAAAAAAAACCAATGTTAATAATAGTCATTTATGAGAAAAGAAAAAGAACAAATTTGGACCCCTACCTCATACCATATATAAAAGTTAACTCCTAATAGATTATTAACCTAAATATAAGGGCTAAAAATATAAAAACTTAGAAGAAAAAAATGACAAAATCCTTATGACCTTGGGTTAGGTAAGGATTTCTTAGCTATGACACCAAAAGCACAAATAACCAACAACAATAAAATAAACCAGACTATATTAAAATTTAATTTTTTTCTTTAATTTAACCATTTCTTTAGAATGAAGGAAATTATTTGAAAATCACATATTAGATACAGTATTTATATCCAGAATGTACATGCTTATAAACAACTCTTATAATTCAATGAGAAAGCAAGTACCCCAAATTCTAAATATACACAAAGTGAATTGGAGCTAACATACGTGTAGAAAACATTTTAAACAACAATAACATATGTGCACTTTTTGCAAGTGCACATGGTCCTTCTCTAGAATACAATATCTATTAGGCCACAAAACAAGTCTTAATAAATTTTAAAAGGTTAAAAAAATACAACACATCTTTTCTAATCACAATGTTATGAAACTAGAAGTTAATAGCAGAAGTTAAATGGAAAATCTATAAGAATGTGTAATTAAACAACATATTCTTTTTTTTTTTTTTCACTATACACTGGTTTTATATACCATTTGACAAATTTTCATCACACTGGTTAACATAGCCTTCCTGGCTTTTTCTTAGTTATTGTGTTAAGACATTTATATTCTACATTTAGTAAGTTTCAAATGTACCCTTGTAAGATGCACCGTAGGTGTGGTCCCACCAATTATCCTCCCTCTGCCCATCCTCCCCCCTCCCTCTTCTCTACCTCCCCCTTTTCCCTATTCTTAGGTTATAACTGGGTTATAGCTTTCATATGAAAACCAAAAATTAGTTTCATAGTAGGGCTGAGTACATTGGATACTTTTTCTTCCATTCTTGAGATACTTTACTAAGAATAATATGTTCCAGCTCCATCCATGTAAACATGAAAGAGGTAAAGTCTCCATCTTTCTTTAAGGCTGCATA
>CAUYPK010113165.1:0-21313 GCA_963574355.1 Loris lydekkerianus
TAAATATATGCAGGAGAAACCAACACAAGCTAGACAGAGAAAAGTGGGATAAATAATCCTTCAATGCAGAAACAGAGTAACCTACAAGAAAAAACAGCCAACAAGGACCCATGACCTTCTCAAAAGGACAAAGCAAAACTCTAGCCACTGATCCTAATGAGATGGCAATTTGTGAGCTCTCTGACCAAGAATTCAAAACAGTGGTTTTAAGGAAACTCAGTGATCGCCAAGATAATCCAGAAATTTATCAGAGAAGTTTAATAAGGAGGTTGACATAATTGAAATTAATCTAACAGAAATCTTGGAACCAGGAAGCATATCGGCTGAACTAAGAAATACTTGCCGGGGTGTCCAACCCGTGGCCCATGGGCAACATGCACATAATTTGACAACTACTTTGCTGATCTGTGGTGTCGGATATTGCAAAAAGTATGCAGGGTCCTTTTCTTTTACCCATCAGCTTTCTTTAGTGTTTGTGTGTTTAATGTGTGGCCCAAGACAATTCTTTTTCTTTTAATGTGTGGAAGAAAGGAAAAAAGGTTGGGCACCTCTGAGCCTCTGAACAGCAGAATGAACCACACAGTGAGGTGTGAAAAACCATAAAGTGGCCATCTGAAATACGCAGATGAGGCGACACTGTGGCTCAGTAGGTAGGGCCCCCGCCACATACACCGAGGCTGAAACAACAATGACAACTGCAACAAAAAAACAGACAGGCGTTGTTGTGGGCGCCTGTAGTCCCAGCTACTTGGGAGGCTGAGGCAAAGAATCACTTAAGTCCAAGAGTTTGAGGTTGCTGTGAGCTATGATGCCACAGCACTCTACTCAGGGTGACATAGTTAAGACTCTGTCTCAAACAAACCTAATACACAGACAAGAACGAAGACCACTTACAAGACATAGAAAATTACCACATGAGATCAAAACTAAGAAATACTGGTACTCCTGAGGGAGCAAAACCAGAGTAAGTGATGAAAGCTTACCCAACAAAGTAACAGAACACTTTTGTAACACAACATGAGAAAGATATAAATATCCAGGTATAGGAAAATCTTAGAACATCAAACAGATTTAACCCACAAGGCTATCCCAAGGCATTTAATAACCAAATTCTTAAAGGTCAAGGGACAAAGAGAACATCCCAAAAGCAGAGTGAAAATTAAAGTAATTTAAACTTCAATTAGTCTGGCAACAGACTTAACCAACCAAAATCCTATGGATTGGAAAGGAGTGAAACAACATTTTCTAAGTGTTCAAAGGAAAACAAACAAACAAACCCACCCCTGCAATCCAGGAATATTGTGTCCAACAAAATTGTCATCCTATATGAAGGCGAGATAAAGTCTTTCACAGACAAATAGAAGTAGAGGGTCACTGCCAGACCCAGTTTCCCAGCAATACTAAAGGAGTTCTTCAATCTTAAAGTAAAAAACACTAATGTGCACACAGAAACTTTTCAAAGTATAAAATCCACTGGTAAAATTAAGTACATGGACTAACACAGAATACACATTACTGTACTCGTGATGAGTGATCCACCTATAATTCTAATATAAAGCCCCAAAGGCAAATCTATCAAAAACAATAATAGCTTCCTCAACCTTTTGCGAGATAGTTAATTCACAAATATGTAAACTGAGACAACTAAGAGTCAAAATGAGGGAAAGAGTCAAGTGTAGGATTTCTGTGTTTTGACTTTGTTTCTATTCTTTTGTGTTCTAAGGTAGAAATAACTCGTTATATCCATAACATGTTTTTTGTAAGCCTCATAGTAACCACAGCACAAAAACCTGTAACAGATTCACCAAAAATAAAAAACAGCAAAATACAAATTACCACCAGTGATATTCACCTACAAAAGACAGTACGAATGAAAGACAGGGGTCTCAAACAACCTGAAAATAAACAACAAAATGCAGGGTAAGTCCACTGTTACCAATAACACAGCATGCAAACAGTCTCAAATCTCCAATTAAAAGACATAGAGAGGCTGAACAAATAAAGAAACAAGATCCAACTACACGGTGCTTCACCTATAAAGACACACATAGATTGATAGTAAATGGCTGTAAAAAGATGTTCTCTACACTGGAAACCAAGAAAGAGCAGGAGGATCTAGATTCAGATAAAATAAACTATAAATCAAAGACCATATAAAAAGGTAAGAAAGGTCATTATATGATGCTAAAAGGGTCAACTGAGTAAGAGGGTAGGACAAGTATAAATATCAACGTACCTAACTCAAATTTATAAGCAAACATTAAGAGACCTAACAGGAGAGACAGACTGAAATACAATAATCAGGGACTGTAACACCGCACTTTCAGTAACACACAGAAAACAAAATAAGTTAAACTACACTTTAGATATTAATAGGCATAACTGACATTTACAGAACATTTCATACCCAACTGCTACAGCCTACATTCTTTTCATGAGAAACACAAATCAGTTTGCCTTTTGGAGTATAATCTGAAATAGAATATCCAAAAGTCATTCTAGCAAGAACATGCTTAAATCTAAGAAAATATGAGAGTCTACAAAACTGCAGCAACAATCCTAAAGTTTTTCTGATACATCAAAATTCGGGAAAGAACTAAATAATCAAGAAAACTAGCATCTGTTAGTACACAGAAATAATAAAATTTGGCATTCAAAACTGTTAAGTGACTTACAATAGATGACAGAGGTAAGAAATAAATGTGATCCCAAAGCCTGAAATTCCAAAAATATGTATGTCTTGACAAATTTCATGAGAAAGATATTTTAATTTGAAAGTTAAAAATACATGTTACAAATATTACTGTGGTTAGAATTAGACTGCAAAAATGATGCTTTAAACAGAATTATCTTTCATAGAACTCAATCAAGCATTGGCACATTTTTCTTATTAACGCTTCATTAGCCAACAGCATTACTGGTATCAGATATCAAGTAGGTTAGTTGTTTTGAACAACTATCAACAAATCTGAGAGAAAAAGGCAGTATTTCTAATCAGAGCGAACCCCCACATTCAGGTTATTCAAAAATAACAAGAAGAGGAAAATGTTAATCCTCAGAGTTCATGGCAAAGTGTCGTCTATTATAAAATACATCCTATTCACAGAACATACTTTATAAAATAAGAGCAAAAATATAAAAGCAAATTTTTCCAAAATGGGCTTTCACTGCTTTATGGAAATTAACATTTAAAAAAAAAAATCTAATGGGACATGCAACTACTGAGTGCTACATTATAGGCACAATTTTAAGTCGTGCTAACTAATTTTGTAACAAACAAGCATAACCAAATGAAGTTTACATTTGGCTTTCACAATACAATGGCCATGGAAGATATCACAAAGACTTCAGATGCTTTTATGTTCTATCAAAGTAACCACTAACCTCTGAAAAGGAAAAAACTGCAACCTCTTAGTAATAACTCTATAACCAACTTCTGTTTTTCAAAGGTACAAATACTTGTGTATTTTCATTATTAAGATGGAAGAGAATCATTGTTCCTTTCCTCTTGTCACAAAAATGAATAAAACCTGCGACTGCCACATTTCACAATAAATATGCAAATACTATGCCAATTTCAAGTTCTACAACCCTGTTCTGAGTTCTGGCACAGCTTAATTGTAAAAAGTGGACTTCAATTATTCTGGCCACAATCATGTTGATTATATACAATCATAAACAGAATTTTTAGGTTACTAAAATGTCAATACTTTAAGCAGGCACACCAGCTTTCATTCATTTTTGTCAGTAATCTTGACACAATATATTATGTACTTCCCTGCCCTGTCCAACAAGTCTTAATTGCATAAAATGCCTACCCTATAAGATGTCATCAAGAAACTGGAAAGTGAGAGAATTAAGAAATCAAACTTTTTAAAGGTTTTCATTGTAGTACACTGTATAATTTAAACAAGAAAAGTACTGAATTGACTTTCAAGCACCCTAAACAGTGTGCTTTCTGTAAACAAAGACTAATACTTTTCCAACTGAGTGCCCTTTCCACAACAGCAGTTTTGAAGACATTATTTAATATTTCTGTATCATTGAAATATATGCCCTATCAGCTTCCCTCCTGGCTTCAAAGACTCTGCATCAGTTTATGTAATAGATATGAAGAAGTATTTATTCCTCAGGTTTGAAAGTTTTTCAAGTTTGTGCAGAGGAGATCATAATACAAAAAAAAAAAAAAAAAGCTTACTATGATTATTAAAGACAACTAAACACACTGTGTCTGTTTTTAAATTTTAAAGATTTCAGTTAAGTGCAGTATTTAAAATTTCTGAGTAATATGAAGTTAAAATGACATGTGAAATATCAAATTAGCATAACTTACCCTGCTCATAGAATCAAAGCACTTCCTGACCAAAGATTCCACATCATTAGGTCTATCTTGAACATTTATCCAGTCTAACAAAGAAACATTAAAAAAAGGTAGATCACTGTCTTTTGCATCTACCAAGGTTTCATCCTGCTGAACAGTACTTTGACAAGATTCCCTAATTTCTTTGCCACTTTCAGCATCTGTGGTATCTTGGGCTACATGTTCCACTGACTTGTGAAATGAGGTTAACAAGGATTGGTTAGTTGTTCTAGGCATATCAGGAGAGAGCACCAGTTCAGTGGATCTTTTCATCTCAGCTTTTTCTGAGCCTTCGTGTTCAGGTAATGAATCCAGTCTTTCCAAACATTCCCTGTAACTATGTCTGGTTAGGCACTCCAACAGTGGAATCTTGGCCATTACTGAAACCGCAGTTCCTAAACTTAAAAGACAAAACATCTGTCAGTAACGAGATTGCTCAAGTTAGGGATTAGCAAGTTTGAACAAAATCACATTTTGTTTAGCAAGTTTGAACAAAATCACAAACCTCATCACCACTGTACTGTATTATACATACAAAAACTAGACTATGTGCTAGTAGCTCACTAAAAGAAGTCAACAATAATAGAGAGAGGAGGATACTTCTAACATATTAAAGTATCAGTCTAAATCGCTAAATTATACTAACAAGTGGCTTTTATCAAATCTTACAGTATAAGAAACTCTAATTTACAGGCTGGGTGCAGTGGCTCATGCTTGTAATTCTAGCACTTGGAAGGCCAAGGTGGGTAGACTACCTGACCTCACAGGTTCCAGACCAGCCTGAGCTAGAGCGAGACCTCATCTCTAAAAATAGCCAGGAGTCATGGGAGGCTGAGGCAAGAGAATTGCTTAAGCCCAGGAGTTTGAGGTTGCCGTGAGCTATGATGCTACGACACTCTACCAATGGTGACAAAATGAGACTCTGCCTCAATAAATAAAAATAAAAAATAAATTCTAATTTACAAAAAGGATTCACAATAATAGGACCTTTGTCCTTAAGTTAATCAAATATATCTGACATAATGAAAGAACAAAATAAAAATAATGACCTCAATGAAGATAACCTGTGTTCATCACAGCAAGAAAATTGACAGATGCATGTTATGAAATCTTGATGATTTAACTTCTATAAAACCAAACATAAATCAACACTAGATCCCACATTAAACTAATAGAACTCCCCCCAAAATAGGTTATTGGAGAAAGTTATCACACAAACTTTAAAAAGATCTTTCTAGTCTTAATCATTTTCTTTCCTCCAAAGATTTCTTCTATTTTCACCTTAAGGCTAAAATCTATCTAATATTCACAACAAAAAATAAGAGAAGCCTGAATTAAAGAGGCTACCTGAATAATATAAGAAAAAATGAAAGGAAAAGAAAGAGAAAAATAAAAAAAAATTTGCTACTTGCTTCTAAATTCTAATAATTAAAAAAAACTCACAAACCCCCACCCCCCAAATTAAAAGCACATGCACACACACACACAAAATAAAGGTTCTATTCCTACTGAATTATCATTACATTTTTACATTATATGTAGCCCTTTTTAAAAAGGACCAGGACGTATTCATTACACGTACTCCAAAGCAAAGACCTAGAACGCCATCTCAAATGAGAGAACACCACAGCTCTTTTCTAACTAATTAAACAAGTATCAGGATGGGAATGTTTACGAGGGATCTTAAAATTGTCCTTGACGGTCCAATGTTTGAAAACTTTTTCAAATGTTATATTATTTTTATATTTTGCCATTTTTATATTGAGCAAGATATAATAAGCAAAGTTTGGGGTTGATAAATGACTTCAATAGTTATTTTGAGCCTTTTTTATAAATAAAACCCAAGGAAAAAAAGTGGGAGATTCGCAAAATACCTGGTAAATAAAACTGACTGTAATTTTAAAATTATACAATCTATAAAAACCACATCTATAAAGCATAATTACAAAGGCTCAAAAAATAAACTTCTGTTATAATAAATATATGGCTTATAAAAAACAAACTTATAGTGACTAGAACTGTGATAAATGTAAAAGGCATTATAAATTAACAACTTATCCATTTTAATAGCAAACATACTGAGTAAGTTTTAACTTGATGTCTTCTATGGATTGTAGATAATTTGAATAAATACTTTCAAACTTGAAAAGTAGCTTTTGATATGAATTTGAACAGTCTTCCAGATTGGCCATTATTGCAGCCCAGCCCTGGTGTTGAAGGTGTTCATCGTGGACAAGACCTTCACAAAAAGAACAAAGTTTCTTGGCAACTTCATACATTTCCTATATTAAAAAAAAAAAGAAACGTAAATAAAATGCAGCAATGGTCTGTGTGCACACGTTTGCATGTATGTAAACGTGTGCATAAATACATGCCTTCTAAACACATTTTTTTAAAAAAGTGTTTCTAAAAGACTTTCAATTTACCTCATTATTCCTGCCTATAACAAAGAACCTAAAGATATCACAGGTTATGAATTCTGAGGTGTTTCTGAGCAAGTATCCTAAGGGAATTCCGTAAGAAGGTACCCTAGGAAACAGAGCTAACTATTGACATGTGCCATCTCGAATGTCAGTCACTGTCTTCTGTAATTGCAGTCCCCAACTGCCAGCCGTGGATCTGTTAGAAACCAGCCCCCGAGCTTCACCACCCTTTTCTCCCCTTAAAAAAAAAAAAAACAAGACCTGTTTTCAAGGAAACTTAGTAATTAGGCCACACAGTAGGAGGCAGAGGGGGCTCAAGCCCAGTCACACCCCTGCCCGAGTGCTGCCTCCCCCACTCTTCTGTTGTGCCTCCTTTGAAACGGGGGGCTGCTGGGCAAGTTTTCTCAAGGGTGACAAATTTTGCAGAAGACAAAAATTAAAGCCTAAAGTACATATCTACTTCTAGATTAATAAAACTATAAAACATTTTTAAGACCTAAAGAGATTCTAGAAAATATTTTATGCAAATTGTGAAAATGCCTTCGTAATAATAGATGTTTGACCTTCCGTTTCAAAGAATAAAGTATGAAAATACTGAGTATACGCTACTAGAAGGCAATGTGGGAGACGTGAGTAAGAAAGGTTCTCTGTCACAAAAGGTTTTAGTCAGCTAGGAAATCAGAAAGAACATTTTCTCTGTTACCTCTTATAAAACACATATAAAAGTTACAAGAGGCCGGGCGTGGTGGCTCACACCTGTAGTCCCAGCGCTGTGGGAGGCCGAGACGGGTGGATTGCCTGAGCTCAGAGGTTCAAGACCAGTATGAGCAGCAGTGAGCCAGAATAAGACCCCGTCTCTACTAACATCAAAAACAGCACAGCATCTCCAGAGGAAGAAGAAAATGAACACCAAAAAAGAGTACTTCAAACAAGAAAGAATGTACAAGCTAGTTGAAATTAAAAATTAAAAAAAAAAAAAAAAAAAGTTGCAAGATATATTTTAGGGAGAAGGAAAGAAAAAAGTCAATGCTTCCTAACAGTGAAAGCATTTCATTTCAGTAGTGAGGAGTGAAGAGAATACAGACAAAGGGAGCCAGGGAGAGGAGCCCTTCACAAGGAGAGCACTCTACAAAGTGGCAATGGGACAATGTAAACTACTGTTGTTTAGTGCTCCAGAAGAGAAAGCAAGAGAAAGACAAGGGCAAGTGATGAAAACAACCAGAAATTACTAAGGTAAGAAAAGAATTAGACTTTTAAAAAAAAAGAAAAAAGAAAAGAAAAACCTCTTGAATCATTTAACATGATCCAATCTGTGCTTACTAAGTGATAATATGGGTTAGCTGGAATGGGGAACAGATGTCTAAAAAAAGAATTTAAAATGTTTACTTTCAGGTTCTCACAAGCTAGTTCTAAAAAGACTACTGTTAGTAAATAAGGTGACACTTATCTAGAATAAGAAATAAGATTTTTTCTATGGGCTAGGGATATCAATAAGATATAAAAAGATGCTTGTGTATCCTGGCATTAAAAAAGTAAACATGCTGACTCCAAAAAAACAGAGTGAATAAAAACCTGAAATTATGAAGTTCAAGAAAAAAAAGTTTTCATATTTTTAAAAATGGAAGGCAGGTGACACCCCTGAAAAGACCAATGAGGAAAAATACCTTATTGTGTACATTAAATCAAGAGTTTCTTGCAGTACATGCAGAAAATAAAGAGAAGATTTATAAATGCACAAAAGATACATAAAAAAATAAAATCAGTCTGATAAATATTTAAATTTCTGGAATTGTGAAAAACTGTAACAAACATAAAATAACTAAAAAATATGTTGGATGTAAATTTAAACAATAGAAAGAAAGGCATAATGTCCGCAATGCATAGAGCAGCAATTTTCAGCCAGTGTGCTATGAGAGGATCATAAGTGTGCTGTGAAAAATTTTAAAAATCATTAATTATTTTAGAAAAAAGTTGAAAGTAAGAACTGTTTTTTTTTTTTGAGACAGAGTCTCACTTTGTCGCCCTTGGTAGAGTACCATAACATCACAGCTCACAGCAACCTCCAGCGCTTCGTCTAGGGTGATTCTCTGGCTTCAGCTTCCTGAGTTGCTAGGACTACAAGTGCCCGTCTGTTTTTTTTTTTTGCAGTTGCCACTGCTGTTTTAGCTGGCCAGGGCTGAGTTCAAACCCATCACCCACGGTATATGGGGCTGGCACCCTACCCAATGAGCCACAGGTACCGCCCAACAACATTTTTTTACTTTTTCTTTAATCAACATAATTTAGGGAGTTTAACTATGGGTTCAAGTGCCACCAAGAGACAAAAAACAGTTGAAAAATACTGGCACAGAGATTCCTATTCAAAAAAACACAACCCAACAATAGGAAGATGGACAAAGAATATGAACAAGAGAATACGTTATTCTATGAATAACATAGAAATACAAAGAATAAATGAAAAATGTTCAACTTCAGTAATAATTAAGAAAACAAACTAAGAATAAGGTACCAAAACTCTCATCTATCACAATGGCAAAACTAATGACAGAGAAATGTCATTTTGGGAGTGAGGAAACGAACACTTTCTTGGCTGAAAAGAAATTTGAGAACAATTATCAAAATAAAATATGTAATTTGACTAGAAATTTTGCTTCTAGTTATTTATCATAAACACACACAAATATACATGAATATAAATATTCAAGTATCCTGAATATTTGAATATTTGAACACTTATATTCATGTATGCTGACTGGAGTACTGTTTAAGAGCAAAAGGAAGATAAATCTGACATTTCAAAAATGAAGTATCTTGTAACAATGAAAATGGAGTTAACAGTATGCTTCTGTTTATTTGGAGAGACTTAGTAGAATTAGAAAATACAAAACACAGGCAGCGCCTGTGGCTCAGTGGGTAGGGTGCCGGCCCCATACACCAAGGGTGGTGGGTTTAAACCCTGCCCTAGCCAAACTATAACAAAAAAATAGCTGGGCATTGTGGTGGGCGCCTGTATCCAAGTTACTTGGGAGGCTGAGGCAAGAGAATTGCTTGAGCCCAGGAATTTGAGGTTGCTGTGAGCCATGATGCTACAGCACTTCACCATGGGGGACAGCTTGAGACTCTGTCTAAAAAAAAAAAAAGAATATGCCTTATTTGTTCTGTGGTCACGTTTCATGTCCTCAAGATTCTTTCATTTTATAACACATTATCACAATTTCCTTCCTTTTTAAAGGCAAGGGATACTCCCTTACATAGAATGTATATGCTGTATTTCTTTATTACTCATTCATCAGCTAGTAGATATTCAAATTGATCATACTTTTTGCTTTTTGTTAATAATGCTCCTATGGACAGTGGCATACACCACTGTTTTTAGTTACACTAAAATTTTTAAAAACTGTTACTTTATTTTTAACTTGTGTTGGTAGGCAAATACATAATTTCACTTATCACTTCCATAAACTGAAGCCTTTTAACATTACATTTCACTTTGTTCTCTTTAATGCTTTGCAGTCCACTTTGTCGAACCTTAATACAGTATTACCATTTTTATCTTTGTTTACTTTTATTTACCTACAACTTCTGGGCATACCTATCTTTTCATATTGTACCAACCTTTTTAACTGTATTGTCTGTAAATGATACAGTCGTGGGCTTTTTTTTGTTAAGCTGTATGATATAATTCATCTTTTAATAAGGCAACTGGCTAAGAAATCTCTAAGGGTTTTACTATACACAGTAAATGTTTAGTAATGCTATCTATGTTTATAACAGGTAATACTGTTATTTCATTTGATCTATGACTTTGTTTGTTCATGTCTGAAAAAATGTGGCTTAATGAATGTCAATGTTATTAGAATAAGGTAAACAGCAAGTTAAAAGGAAAAACTAAATGACAGGGAAACAATCTGTAGGGATGGTGAGTAGCAGTGTAAGAGGTACATATTGGAAAAGAAATTTGTCCTCCATGAGCTAACCACGGATATAGGAAAAAGAACAATATTTTTTAGAGATGTTTAAGCTCCATTTGTCTGTGTACTCTGACACACGCACTCTAATAATTACTCTGCTTTTCAGCATCTAGGAGGGAAGTTGACCAAATCCTGTCTAGGATAGCTTTACCACCCTAAAATATCCCAACTGTCAATGTAGAATGACTAACAGTTTATGAGCCTAAAACTTAAAGCTAGATACATAACTACAAGAAATATTTCTAGACTGGTTTGTTTGTATTTTTCTTATTTTTTTCATGCCTCCTATCCAATTTAGACTTTTTGCTACTTAAATTTGAACACTTTTAGGAAATTCAGTTAATCAATCTTACCACTGCAAGTTGTGTCCTTGAAGCAACAGTGTGAAAAACTGCAGGCATCATAAGAGATTCTTCAACTTTTATTTCCATGTCATTTTCTGTTGAAAATGTGGTTTTAGGAATAGCAGGTGGACGATCACATAAGATCATTTCTTTGTTAAAAAGAAAAATTGGATTTGTGTCCTACATATTAAAAAAAAGCAGATTTAACTGAAATAATGTTAGTGAACATGCACATTGTCTTCAATATATGAAGCAACTAAATCTTTACTTTTGAACGCTAAGTTCCCAGCTCCCTATCTGACTGAAGGTGGAGCATCCATGTATGAAAGGGCTCTTGGATACCTACCGTCCCAGCACTGTAGGTACACACTCTTCTGTCTGCAGCCATGCACTCTCCTCCATTGACAACCAGCACCTGGTGCTGAATAGCAATCTTGTATTTGCTTTGAATGGCATGCTTAAGGTCTGCCACACTTAAAAAAAAAAAAAAAAGGATAAAATGAATCAGTTATTTGCATTTGTTCAAATACCTGTATTTTCAGATAAGTACTATATGAAAGTCTTTCACTGTAAAACTTTCCAACCAAAATAATAGTAAAATATGTAAGCTGCCTATTCCTCGAACTGGATTTCATAAATAAGCAGTTGATCTTAGGTAAATAAATTACCCATTGCATCATATCTAAAAGTGAAGGCTATGAAACAGAGGCACACTTATTTTTGTATTCTCTATGTAATATCTTAAAGGAATATGCTCAAATTGGTATGAGGTCTGCTAAAGTCCTCAAAACAAAGGATTTGTAGTCAAATCTCAACACTGCTTTACAGAAACTACCTTAGTATAAACCCTGTGAAAATTCCTCCCTTTTCCTATCTTCCAAAAATCCATTCCTATAGAAGTAAAACTGTGTTTAAAGAAAATGAGTCCAGGCTTGGCACCCGTAGCTCAGTGAGTAGGACGCCAGCCATATACACCAAGACTGGTGGGTTCGAGGTCAGGCCGAGCCTGCTAAACAACAATGACAACTGCAATCAAAAAATAGCCAGGAGTTATGGTGGGTGCCTACAGTCCCAACTACGGGGGAGTCTGAGGGAAGAGAATCGCTTACGCCCAAGAGTTTGCGGTTACTGTGTTGTGACGCCAAAGTATTCTACCAAGGGCAACATAGTTAAGACCCTGTCTCAAAAAAATAAATAAACAAAATAAAATACAAAAGAAAAAATATATATATAGAAAAGAAAATGAGAAGTATTAAAAAGAAAAGTATTGGGGTTGGGCACAGTGGCTCAGGCCTGGAATTCTAGCACTCTGGGAGGTTGTGGTGGGTGGACTGCCTAAGCTCACAGGTTCAAGACCATCCTGAGTCAGAGCAAGACCCCATGTCTAAAAAATACCCAGACATTGTGGTGGGTGCCTGTAGTCTCAGCTACTTGGGAGGCTGAGCCCAGGAGTTTGAGGTTGCTGTGAGATATGACGCCACAGCACTCTACCAAGGGCAACACAGTGAGACTCTGTCTCAAAAAAAAAAAAAAAAAGAAAAAGAAAAAAGAAAAAGAAAAAGAATTGCATAATCCCACTTTTAAACAATGATTATTGATTTCACAAATTATAGCAATTTCACTGTAGGAATTATTCATTCCGTGTTGCTATCATGTCTTTGCTGTTACAGTCGATATAAAATCATTAACAGGTTTGGAAATACATATTACTTCTATTTCCTTCTTGTTTGGCTTCAAAATACATCTTCCCTCCCCTGAGAGCTCTCCAAAATTTTCACAAATATCAAGGAGGGCATGATTAGCTAAATATTGGAAACCTCTGAAAACCTTAAGAAATTATTAGACAGCTGAGCCCTATTGATTTGCCTAAAAATATTAAACTTACTGACTTTATTCATGCAAAGGAATAAAAACAAATAACCAAATTGTGGTTATGACATAATATTTTTAAAAGCTAGCAAAAATTTCCTTAATAACGGCCTGCAAATAGCAACTGGTACCCATAACAATAACCTCAGCTTGAAATGAGAATGTTTTATGGGTCTGATCATTTTAAATACTACATTCATGCAACAACAAAACGTGACTTAATGAGTTTTACTCAGATTTCAGAGAAAGATAACAATGATAAATGTAATTTATTAGGATAAAAGATTTAACAATTGCCATATGCATCTCTTTTTAACTGTGAAACTGTTTCCTCAAAATAAAATATTTCATTTATTTTTCTGCATGCAGACAAAATGCAAAACTGAAGAGGATAAATGAAATACAACTCACGTTTGCACTGTAAGTTCAGTGTCAAATGTTAGAGTAGTTCCAGTGTTAACCAGAAATACATACAACTTCATGATGATTTCTCTGGATTCTGTGAGCTTACACCTCACCCTCTGAAACAGTTATTAGAAGAAATAAGAAATCAATTTTACAGACACAACTACAAGTGCAAATATCTTTGTTATGAAGATGTTGCACTGTTTTACCAAAAAAATCAAAATGGGTTTTGATGTCTAAGATGGCTAACTAGACAGTTCAGTAAAGTGGATGATTAAAAAAAAATAATGAGATTAATAAAAAAGCCTAATAGCTCTACCATGGGGGAAAAGTTTGTTTTTAGGAAACAGAGGCCAGCAGTTAGGAAAAAGTTAGTATGTACATCTCACATATTTTTTTTTACATTAAATGTAAAACATTTGGTTAAACATCTTCTTGTCCCCAAAAGTTTTTCTCAATTCTTCCTAAAAGCTATAAAAATTAGACTAGCATTAAGGTTAATTTACTAGAAGCAAAATAACACATTGAGACTGGCAATTTTACACAGAAGCTATCCCACGTCACCAACTATTATTCTGTAATTGAATATGAAAGGGCAATGAAGCTGATACGCCCTCTACATACTACCGTGGCTTCACCTAGGGATCACTCCTGCTTATGTATATAGAAGACTGAAATTTAAGAATAAAGTAATCCAAAAGAGGTCCAATTTTATAAAGTCTGGCTTCACTAGATTTAGCTTGTGAATTATCACTAAGATGAAAAAATGTGAGGATTAACTTGAACCTTATTCTGTTCATAGTTCTAAGAAATACTGGTGTTTCAAGCAAAGGGTCCAATGACCAGTTTTCTCTTCAATGTGATTTATGTGTTTGTCTCATTAATATCAGTAAACTGAGAAACTGCTTTATATCACTAATGGTAACTTCCATTCATGGTAAAGTTTTAACAGGGTTTTTATAAAATTGTTCCATTTGGGCTAGGTACAGTGGCTCATGCGTGTAATCCCAGCACTCTGGGAGGCTGAGGCGGGTGGATTCCCTGAGCTCAAAAAGTTTGAGAAACCCCATCTGTAAAAAATAGCCAAGCACTGTGGTGACTGTACTCCCAGCTACTAGGGAGGCTGAGGCAAGATCACTTGAGCCCAAGAGTTTGAGATCACTGGTAGCTATGATGTCACAGCACCATACCCAGGGTGACAGTGAGACTCTTGTCTCAAAACAACAACGGCAACAAAGAAAATCACTTTCACAATCAGATTCTATTAGATTTTTTTTTGCTGTAGTCTACTGTCAGATTCATAACTGTCTTCTAATAAATTACCATTTTTCAGATCACTACAAAATAGTTCAAAATCACTCAGGACAATCAGATAAAGTATCTCCATATAATTCATTCAAAAATTCTTCACCATCACAATTCATCATGGTTGAAAGTTTTGCAATACTAGAATTATTATAAAAACCTGACTATCTAGAAAAATACATGTTTTTTATGATAAAGTGAACCCAACTCCACATGGTCAAGAAAGCTTTTTAATATCCTACATTACCCTGTGTTTTAAAAATTGCAATAGCTAATTTAAGGATAAATAGGAGTCAACTTGTGACCAGTCAACAATGTGTTAAGAGCAGCCACCATGTGCATATTAGGGGAAATAAATCTCAATGCTTCCCACCAGCTGCCACTTAATTAGTGTCCACTTCCATAATGAGCTAGAAGTACTCCACAAGCAACTGTGAATCTAGAAGTTACATTACCTGGAACAACGGTAGAAAGAATATAGGACTGGAGATAAGAATATTTAAAACATTAATGGACTCTGCTATTAATGAGTCCAAGTTAAAACCTCTGTCTATAATATTAAGCTTCTTAAACAAGAAAGTGAGGACATATTTATCTTCTCTGAATTATCAGAGAAGAAAAAGGAAATAAAGTTTTAAAATTAAAGTTTCCAATATCATTATTTTAAATGTCTTAGATCAAAAACTGTTACAAAAATAGAAATTGTGACTTACCGTCAGGCGCTGTGATCAGGACTACCACTTTTCTTAAACAGCAGATTAAAACTGGTTTATGTTTGCTTTGCTTGAAATTGGCAACTGAATGGCATTACTGGTTAAACTCAGAGAACTGAAAAAGAAAATTTTCTAGATTATTATAGAGAAAAACAATTCAGTCTGTAAAAATAATACAGTTACTGTTTGCTTATTCCTTTAAAATTATAATCGTAACAGCCTGAACAAGAGTGAGATACCCCCTCCCTCTAAAAAACAGCCATATGTTGTGGCACCTAGTCCCAGCTACTTGGGAGGCTGAGGCAAGAGGATCCTTTCAGCCCAGGAGTCTGAGGTTGCTATCTAGCCTGGGCAACAGAGGGAGACTATATCCCCAAATAAATAAATAAGTATGTAAGTAAGTAAGTAAATAAATGAATTACTTTCCTACTTACACATTCTCTGAAATCCCAACCCACATCACTCAGTAAAAGACATTAAACAAAAATCGCCAATATACTCCCCCTTATCCCTGATTTTACAGCTCTTTCTCGGTCCTTAAATATAATTAATAAACAAGGACAAGCCCAGGTTTGGTTTTGGCTTTGTTACTTACAACCACATGATCTTGGACAATATTTGAGTTTCCTTTCTTGTACACATGAATAAAAATGGCACCTGCAGGACACAGTCTCTAAATCAGCACCAATTATCTCCACCTCCCAGAATCCACCTTAGTGAAATCTTCCACCTCCCTGTTTTATAAGAAGGGCAGATGATTTCTTTCAAACCTATAAAATATTCCAAAAGTGACAGGATATTATATCCATGATTGGTACTCAAGATTATTACTTCCACTTTGCCAGCTGTCTTCTCTCCTTTGCCAGGTTTGACCAAGTAAGCTAAATTAGGGAAAGGTCCACTTCATAGGAAAATGAAGGTGGCCTCTGGGCAACAGAGGGCCTTTGTCTGACAACCCTCAAAGAACGAAATCTTGACAAGCACATGAGCCCAGAAGCTGATCCTTTCCCAGTCAGGCCTCAGACAAGGCTCCAGCACCGGCTAACACTTTCCAGTCTCATGAGAGACCCAAAAACAGAGGACCTAGCCAACCCATGTCTAGAATCTATAAAATAATACATTTATGTTGCTTCAAACAGCCAAGGTTATGCTAATTTCTTACTCAGCAGGGGATAATATGGCACAACCACATCACAGATTTATCAGTATAGTGGTTCTCAAACTTCCTAATGCTGTGGCCCTTTAATACAGTTCCTGTGGGTGTTCACAACCCATAGGTTGAGAACGACCATATTAGTAGAATGTGAAAGAAAAAATTTACAATAATTGGCAGATGATAAACCAACTCTCCACTGCTTCGGTGGGGGCCCAGTCCTCCTTACTCACCTCTGCACAGTGGGGCTCACCTACCCCATTGCCTGCTGACTCTTGAATTTTTTTTCTTCTCTCATTTTTTTTTTTGCAGAGACAAAGTCTCACTTTACTGCCCTTGGTAGAGTGCCATGACGTCACATGGCTCACAGCAACCTCCAGCTTTTTGGGCTTACGCGATTCTCTTGTATCAGCCTCCCGAGCAGCTGGGACTACAGGAGTCTGCCACAATGCCTGGCTGTTTTTTGGTTGCAGTTTGGCTGAGGCCGGGTTTGAACCCGCTACCCTCGGTATATGGGGCCAGCGCCCTACTGACTGAGCCACAGGCGCCACCCTGACTCTTGAATTTTCCCCAAATCGCTTCCGAAGTATCCACCCATTCCCTTTCAAACTCAACAAATCCAACTGATTTTTTTACATTCATTTCTTTAAAACTGTTTCTAAAATCAAATTATTGTCTCTGCTCCCAAAAAATGTTTTTGCTTTTAGTTGTTTATTCCTTTTTATTGATGAAATCTACATTAACCAAGTTTCTCACAGACTATCTTCCATCTTGTATCCTTCTAATAGACATAAGAACATTAGTGAATCTGTCAATTCTAACACTTAAATGTTCGCTGACACTGTATCACTATTCCTATTGTTACTACCTCACACCCGATACTCACTGTGCCTCTTCTAGATTTTTACAAAGCTTTTCAAACTGCACTGTAACTCTTCAATCTCTAGCCCACAATCCTCCATACTGCCTTCAAAGAGATCATTCTAAATGCTAGGGTAATCTAGTTTTTCTCCTGCTTAACTTTCACAATGATTGTCATTTTTATAGAGGCAGCTAACTTTTTGTATTTACCATATCTCAGGAAACTACTCTGAATGATTTAAATGAAATGTTTTCATCTGATCCTCACAAGAATGATTTGAAGTAGACACTACTGTCATCCTCGTTTTGTAGATAAGGAAACTAATAATTAGGGAGTGAAGTAATTTCATAGGTTAGTGAAAATCATTTTAGTGCTAGTTTCCTGAAACACATTATCCCTTACTTGAAGAGGGTTCTTATTTAGTAGAGGTGAAAATTATAAAAAGAAACATACCGTGTATGCAGTTATAGAAGCAGATATACAGTGTGTATAGATTAATAAATTGTGGTATATGTACACCATGGAATATTATGCAGCCTTAAAGAAAGATGGAGACTTTACCTCTTTCATGTTTACATGGATGGAGCTGGAGCATATTCTTCTTAATAAAGTATCTCAAGAATGGAAGAAAAAGTACCCAATGTACTCAGCCCTACTATGAAACTAATTTAGGGCTTTCACATGAAAGCTATAACCCAGTTACAACCTAAGAATAGGGGGAAGGGAAAAAGGGAAGGGAGGGAGGGGGGAGGTGGGTACAGGGAGGGGGATAGGTGGGATTACACCTGCGGTGCATCTTACAAGGGTATATGTGAAACTTAGTAAATGTAGAATGTAAATGTCTTAGCATAATAACTAAAAAAACGCCAGGAAGGTTATGTTAACCAGTGTGATGAAAATGTGTCAAACAGTCTATGAAACTAGTGTATGATGCCCCATGATCATATCAATGTACACAGCTATGATTTAATAAAAAAATCATTAAAAAAAAAATAATAAAAGTAAACAGAAAAAAAAAAAAAAAGAAAGAAAGAAAATGCAGGCTGTGGCTGGGCAAGCACAGGCCTCCTTACATTCTGCACACTAGGCACCTCACTTGCCTCACCCTCATCTTGGCCCGGTGAAAAGATAATGATTAAACAGTTTCTACAGCAAAGTGGTAGTAACCACTCAAAGGCTATTCTCCCACTGAGTTTACTTGCTGTCTTCTTCCCAAGAGGCCTGGGGAAGGTTCAAAGGGGCAGCTTTAATATGGCAACCTGATTTGCTTCAAAGTCACATGTAATTTTTCAAAGGAACCATGTTATGAACAGGCAAAATAACGCACCTCAATGAGTTTCTGCAGTAGGTAAAAAAAAGCTTAAAAACAGTACGAAAACTTTACTGATGGCTTTTGGGGGCTAGGATAACTTGGGACTGGAAGTAGGTGTGTGGTTGCCCTGATCTCTCTGGTACAAACAGTGGCAGGAAGTACAGGCCACATGATGCTCCATGTAAAATGAGGTTGTGGTTTCAGTCGCACCCTTAACTTTGTCAAAACTGATGTGACATTTTAAGAACTGTATATGAAGTCTGCAATTAATTTCCACTGATACCTAATGAAGCACTCCCATAAAGGCTAGGTTTAGGGCATGAAAAATTAACATAATCAACTAGGATGACTGTAGAAAGAACTCAATTCTTGATTATGAGGTTAATAATAAAACCAAGATCTTGTGGGAATTTTTGCTAATACTTCACTAGAACCTAATCTCTTGAGATTATGGGAGAAGGAAAAGGAGGGGAAATTGACAGGTTCGGCCCAATGCTTGGGCATCATTATGTTAATTGCCCACTTAGTTTGGCATTTGGAAATCTTAGAAAATTTCTTCAGTAGGCATAATAATTTTTTTCAAGTGGTAATTCTACTGTAAATATATTAATTATTTTTATTTGATTTTGACAATTGGCCCCTAAATCATGGTATACCTGCTCCAGCTGACAAAAGTAGAAGCTGTTCCTTGATAGTCTCTTACAATGATTGTGTTCTGAAGAAACCTAATGACCAAAAAAAGTGCAGCTACTCAGGCAAGGTTGCACAGCTCATGTCACCCTGCCCGACAGGCTGAATATCAAGGACAAAAGTAAAAATGTGCAGAATTGAGGCTGAGACCACCAACTCGTTTCATGTGGGGGCATCCGATGGCCTGCACTTCTTGTCACTCTTCATACCAGAGAGATCAGGGCAGCCACGCACCTACTTCCACTGCCCTGAGTTATCCTAGCCACCAGAAAGCTATCCCCGTGATGGGAACGTAATAATTTAAGATAAACATCAAAGCACAAGTGGCGAAATTTTGATCTCTTGACAATCTTTTCTAAAAGCTAGGAAACTAAATAATGAGATCAAAGATAATATATTATGTTTTATAAACTTACTCCCCCACATGAGAGTTTTGCTTTAAAGACAGAATTATAGTTTTAACTTGTCTTATAACTATGTGTTGCACAGTATGGTTTCAATTTGGATAGAACAGTATGTATTAGAAAAGGAAAGACTCTAAAATGCTAATGCTAATTATCTCTGGGTTGCAGAAATACAGGTGATCCATGTTTTTACCTTTGTACTTTCCTTCACTTTCTCAATTTTATGAAATGAGGTGTTGTTACTTGAGTAATCGTAAAAATAGAAGTTATTTCTTTAAAAATAATATGTACTAAATTATGCCTGGGACATTTTTAAGAAAAAATGCAAAAACAAATATATTAGCCCATGACTGAATGAGGAAAATATTAGCACATATGCTGAATGTGACATAAACTTCAGTCTGACCCCCGCATACAAAGGGCCCCAGGAAATGAAGGGCAGAGCATGCAGTCTGAGTGGCCATGAGGAGCTCCTTGTCTCTCAGTGGCTTCTGGTAATCCCCCATCCCTCTGACTCAAATCCTGTACGGCTGCTTTTCCCCTTGTTTCCCAACTGCACCTAATCTTTGGTGATCTGGGAAGCAGAAATCTGGCAAGAAGAAAACATAGTGACCATGGGTATTCCTGTTGGAGTTCTCCTTTGCTATTGTTCTTATAGCAAAGAACAGCAAAAGGAAGGATACAAGCCAAAAGAAAATCTATTATTTTTCTTTATGTAATGCTGCCTTTCTTTCCATTGTTTTTGGTATTTTAAAAAGAACTGCCATGGAGTCCTGTGTACTTTAAATCATTTAGCCAATCAAGAAAATTAGACCATCTACAAGGAAAGGTTAGATTCTAAGAAAAAGAAGAATATTCATCTGAGCCTAAAACATAAAGAAGGCAAGCTGTAGGTAATTGAGAACTCAGAACGCTTTTTTTTTTTTTGTAGAAAGATAGTGGTAAGGAATAAAGGTCAGCACACAAAATCCACTTAATCCAAATGTACATGAAGTGTAGCACATATTGAAACTCAATCACCATGCAGATCAGTTTCTATGGGGAAAATGATTTTAGAATTGTGTATTAAAGGCCAGAAATACATCTCATCAAGCTACAATGCAATCATGTTTGTGCCTCCTACTCTACTTTTTGTAGTAAGAAGAACTCTCCCAGCCCTGACTCTAGCAGCAGCTCCTGCATCGATCGGCAGGGATCTTTAAACTTTGGTAAAGACAAGGGCATCCTCAGGTGTAATCCCACAAATTCCCCTTCCTCTACCGCTCCTCCCCCTCCCTCCCCTCCCATTCCCCTTTCACCCTATTCTTAGGTTGTAACTTGGTTATAGCTTTCATGTGAAAGCCCTAAATTAGTTTCATAGTAGGGCATCTTACAAGAGCATATGTGAAATTTGATGAATGTGGAATGTAAATATCTTAGCATGGTAACTAAGAAAATGCCAGGAAGGCTATGTTAACCAGTGTGATGAAAATATGTCAAACGGTCTGTGAAGCTAGTGTATG
>CAUYPK010113167.1:0-29088 GCA_963574355.1 Loris lydekkerianus
ATAGTTTCAGTTGCTTTTTATTTGGGAAATTATCATATACAGAGTTTTATTGTTCCCGTTGCAGAATTACAGAATTTGAAAGCTACAAGGACTCTTGGATTGCCTTTGTATTTATTTTTGTAGTTTTTTCCCTCTCTTTCCACATAAATCCAAAACACATAAATATATTATACATGTGTGCAGATATATACACATATGCACATATACATGTGTAATATATATATATATTTCAATGAATGCTCACTATAAAATTCTCTCAATAGTCAAATGACCCTCAATACCTTAGTTCACAAAGATGGTATGTTTGAGAAATGGGACTCAAATTCAACTTTGGTTTTCTGCAAATTTCTTTAAACTGTGCCAAGACGCCTTTACCTATTAATTTTACATAGAAGTTGTAAGCAATTTAACTAAGATTGCAAACAAGTTAGTGAAGAGCCAAACAAGGACTAGGCATGAGATTGACCAATCTCAAAACACATAACCTTAATAATACCACACCATGTTTAAAAACGGAATCAGTGTTCCATTCATCCTTCACCTGCTGCTCACAATGTTAGAAATAATTCTTAAAGTTCCTTATGTTTGCACTTGAGGCATCAGTATTTAGAGCCAATATTTTAAACTCTATCTGGTGGGCATTGCTTCTCTCTCCCTTTCTCAGTAAAGAAGGAAAGAGAACAAGAATGGAAAATGTAATATGTCTCCCAAAGTACTGTATAACAAACATTTCTGTTTGAATTTAAGATAGTGAATTTAGAATAGGAAATGACTCATCGTTTCTTAGAAAAATGACTTAGGTAGACTTAGGCACTTCCTGACATTTGGTAACATTAAAAATGATCTCTTGTCTTGCTGTTAAAATCATGGAGCAGCCTGACTTGGTGCAGCATTCCTGTTGATGACCCCATGTTGACAGGTTTGTTATGACTTCTAAAATCATCTCCCAGGGGGAAACTGATGATGCCAACTCTCTACTTAAAAATTGTCGGTGTTCATCTCCCACATAACTATAATAATTTTTACAGAATGAAGATCCAATTCCTTAGTTTTATATCTATGGTCTACCATTGTGGACCTATGCATGAAGACCTATTTTCTTGCATCTAAATCAACTTGATCTAGAAATTAGTTTTTGATCAGACTGTTGTTCCAGCAGAGTTATGGACCTATTACAAACATTAAAAAAATGGAATTTTAGTGAATAGTTGATGGAGTAGGGACTGGATTTTGGGAAGATACTCAGTATTTTACTTACCAAAATATCAAAATCTTTGTAGGAACTCCCATATTCTTAAAGGAATAGAGTAAGAAAACAGGGTTTCTCTAAAATATGTACCAACTTACAAAAGGCAAGTAGAAATTCTCAGACTGACTCCCACAAAGGCATGAGTCACCTTTGAAACTCACTTTGGGATATGATGTCATCTGTAAATGACAGATGACAAATAAAATATATCTAAATAAGCCTGTCATATTTGGTGTATTAGTTCCTTGAAATGTATTCTGAAAGAAAAAATAGATTCTTAAGACTGCTTTCCCCCCCCCAAAAAAAAGGACAAAGCTGCATCTACCATTAATTTAGTTAATACTATAAATGGAGAAATTCATAAAAATTTTCAACAAAAATATTAATAACAACCATAATGAATCTTTTCTATAAAGACAATTAGAACATTAAGAGGTACAGGTACATTGTATCTTAAATTTGAGAATTAACATGACAATGGGAATTCACATGTGATGAATGTATATTAAACCAATTCAGAATAAATTTCCTCAGACCGAAATTCTCAAGCGTTGGACAGAAGTACATTCATCTCAAAGGATAAATTATAATTAAGTATTATTAAATGCCCAATTTGTCCAGTTTGTTATTTAGAATGAAATTCTTTGCTTTTAACAAAAAAAGGCTAGAGAAATTTTGACAAATTTTGTGTTTCAAGAATTTAAATATGCTGCAGTTGAATTTCACAGAGTTTGTCTACCAAGACCCTAAGCTCATACTTCTGGGGTATAGCCAATGAAGACTTGGGTACTGGGTTGTAAAAAGAGGGTACACCTTTTCTGAGCCTGGACCTACTTAGGCAGGAATTCCTGGAGGAAAGAGATAGAATCCAATGAATTGGGGCCCTGTGGAGGAAAGGGAGAGAAGAAACTCCTCAGAGGGTGATCTTGCAGAGGAGACATGTGGGGAGAAGATTTGTGGAAATAGTCCAAGTGATGAATGTGCCGCCGTCCATCCCTAACAACTGCAGAAGTTCTACCGCATCTGGTGTGATGACATTAGTGAAGATGGTGACATGGTGTGGAGCTGTACATCACCAGCTACGGAGGGGGAAAAAGGCCTAAGATAACAGTATTTATATAACAGAACAAATAACTTTTCTATTTGACCAAGGGCTATTTTTGTCCAGGAAATATGTGGTTTGTTTCTGTATCTACGGTCCTTTATACCATGCTTAGACTATGCAAGAAGCTCCATAACTATCCCTTGCATTGAACTAAATACATATATAAATAAACACGTGAGCATGGCACCCTGCAGCCTGTTTTGGTTTTCTGTTTTTGCTGAATGGGAGGTTCCCACTAACAGATATCAAGGAACGGCCTTATGTAGCAAATTTGAATGGTGTCAGCTAAAATATGCATCTTTCCCCGCTCCAATTTCCTGCCAGCTTTTCAAAACACACAGATTGTCTTTCTCATTCAGGACAAGAAGGAATGGGAGGTGGATGAGCAGACTTCACCCTGTCTGAACTGCTCACCTTGTCGGGTATTTAAGAACCCCTGGGTGACCGAACACCTGCCCCAGAAACGGTGTTGGCTCTGCCTAGTTGCTACAAGAGAAAAATATATTTTTCTGAGCTCTGTTACCAAGGTCTAACATCTGGCACCAGCTAACCCACAAAAAGATAATAGAATGTGCTTGGGGACTTGCAGGCCTGGAGATGAGGATAATTTGCAACCCAGTTTCTAATAGTATGGGGGAAATGCTTTCATCTGAATTACTGATGTGATCAAATAAATATGAGTGAATACTGGCCAATTGCTAAAGCAATTTATCTCTCCAAATGTATTCAAAATGTTAATTTTATCAGGGTGCAAGCTGCTAAAATGCAGCTCGTAGATCATTAAATTTCAGTGGGGAATAGACTTCATATTTAACATAAACAGTCGAGTCATTTTGGCTGCCTGCATCTCTTGCCAGGGTTAGAAAGCCTTCCCTGTAACCATGGGAACCGTTCTGCTTAAGCACTGCTGCTTGTGTCAATCCAATTCATTCTGAATTAGCTGAAAAAAGGGGAAGGTTGTGTGATTTGTTTCTGTCCATTGCTTCCCAAGTTGCCTCTTAGAAAATGTGAAGAAAACATTAAAAATCAGGCTTTTTTCTTTTTTTTTTTTTCTCTGCAGGTGGAGTGTAGATAAGATTGGGAGACAGAACCCTTTCCTCCTAACAGTACTGGCAACAGAAAATAAAAAAAATAATAATGAAATGGTCTTCCATAGCTCAGAATTTTTGCTGCTTAACTAGGCATTTTTACCACTTGAAAAAAATATTTCCTATCGTCTTATTTTCTTAGTTTAGAATAAAATTCCTTAATATATGTGATTTAGGAACACTCTTCCTGCATATAATTTTACACATGGCATAAAAATCCTGGTAGAAATGTATTCATGTTAAGAAACTCTTCTTTTTGTTCCAGGAGAACTTAGGAGCTATCAGCCACACATGTCATATAGTGAATTACATTAATCTTATTCTTTTCCTTTCAGCAGCAAGTTTGGAGATATAGAGAAGAGGATGTGGGGCACAGAGTAGAGAGTGGGTTTGGGTGGGCTTCTCCGCGAGAGTGTTCAAGGCAGCTAGAGAAAATAAGAAGATAGTGGTTTTCCAGAGAATTCAGAGAGGCCCCTCCTCTGTTCTTTCCTCTCATGGGAAATTGCTTACAACGTCATTAACTCACTGATATTTTTGTCTTCAAGGTTAAATTCAAGTTCCATTTCAAAATATTTTCACTAGCTCCTACTTTCCAATAGCAATTAATGATTTCTTTACTAACCCCGTAATTACAGATGTGTATGTATAAATCACATATTCTTATTTCTGTATTATAATGGGTTGTTTATCCATCCATCTTTCATACCAGAATGTAAAATATTGTGGATACTTGTAGATAGGAGAGATTTCCTTTTTCTTTTTTCCGTTGGCCAGAATACAAGGCACTGCAACTTAGCCCTAAATCAATGTTTTTGACCAGTTCATGGAGGCAAAAAATTGAAAGGCAGCTGAGATGCTAAGAAGAGGCATGGACTATCTCATCGTTTGGTGAGAGGTGGAACAACCCAGGAGGGTTATGGAGATTTGGAAGAAAAGAGGGGAAAGGAAAAGAGAAGGAAGACCATAAAATATACCAAACACCTGTGATAACCTGAAAAAGGAATCATATTCATATCCTAATCCCTGAAGTCTATAAATGTGACTTTACTTGGAAAAGGTGTCTTTGAAAATGTGACTAAGTTTAGAGGCTCTTAAAATGCTTAGATAATTCTGAGTTATTTGGAGGGGGTCTAAACTTCTTTGTCACAAATGTTCTTATAAGACTAAGACACAGAGTTTTCTTGGGTAGAAGAGAAGGCGATATACAGATAGAGGCAGAGATCAAAAGGATGTGACCAGGAGCCAAGGAATGCTGGGAAAATCAGGAAAGGATCCTACTACAGAGAATGGAGGGTGAGAACCATGGGCCAGTCAGCCCAGCGGTATTGACTTTGGACTTCTGACTTCCAGAACGGTGAGAGAATAATTTTTTTGAAGGTAGCAAGCTTGTAGTGATTTGTTGTTGTAGTGTTGTAGTAACCATAGGAAATGACTAGAACACCTATAAGATTCCCATTTATTAAAAAAGAGAATATTGAAATTAAGAAACAGTCAGCAACTTAGCCAAGTTCACACAGACAATCACTGGCAGAGGTGTGAATCAAAGCCGAATCTGAACAACTTCAAATCGTTTTAGCTGGATTTTTCTCCTCCAGCTTGGGTGGGGCAAATCTCTCTCTAAGCCAAATTCTATTTTATCGAGTCAATAAAATAGACACAGCTCTATGGGCTGAGACACTATAACTGGATTATTCCTTGCAGCAAAATAGAAACAGAGATTTAAATTAATTGACAGAGTAATTCAGAGAGACCTGGAGATCTCTCTCATAATTATACCCCACAGTATGAATCTACATAAATAACCTTTTTAAAAATTTTAACTGTAGATGTCCCACCAGTGACCTTGTCAGCTCTGCTTTCCTCATTTCAGGTTCTTTATAAATGTCAAGTGAGAGCATCAGATTTTCCTTCAGAGCCTTTGAAGCACGACTTGTTTACCTATTAATCATTCATCAGCAAATACTGGTAGGACCACACCATGTGCCTGGACCTGCTTTATATATTCAAAATATACTACTTTGATAAAAGGGCAAGAATTCCTACACTTCTTGGATTTATATTTTAATAGGAAATAGGAAAAAAAAACATAAGAAAAGGAGTAATCAAACAAAAAACAGAATGGATATTTAAGATATGTAGCATTATAATTTGAAAAATACTAAGGAGTAAAATAAAGGCCGGGGAGATGGGAGACTGCGGGAGCTGGAGTAGGGCGTGGTGTGTAAGGAAGCCAGGAAGGTCTGCCTGGGAAAGGGAGAGCTGACCAGGACTGGAAGGAGATGAGGCAAGCTCCACAGGGAAACCGGGGAAAAGCCATTCAGGCGGAGAAAAGTTGAAGATGCGAGAAGAGGAAAGGAGAGCAGAAGGGCGTGAGATCAGAGACGTTATTAGGAGCCAGAGGGCCGTGGAAGGACTTTGGATAGTATTCTGAGTGAGATGGAAAGCCATTGATGGGCTTTGACTAGCAGAATCTGGTTTTAAAAACTTGGGGGATCCTATAATGAATTGACTTCACCAAGGCAAGCATCAAAGCCAATAGGCTACTTGGAAGCTCATAATTGTACACGGTTATCAGGAAAAAAGGCACAATATCCAATTTCCTTTTAATCTTGATAGTGTCTCAGCACTGAGTCTCTCAGAGACACTGATTATTTCATGTACTACATTCTACTTTACTTTTGCTCTTTTTAAATTTTCATAATGGAACTCAAAACACCAATGACCTACACAGTTAGTTAGTCTTGCTGAGACCCTGTACATCTCTATCAGAAGAGAAGGAAATCAGAGAGAACGTTACTTTTGGAAAGCTGGCCTTTTTCCTAATGCCCCAAATTTCACACAGCCTATGCCAACAAGAACAGCTTTAATTTTGCTTTCTTGAACCTTCTGGGAACCCTTTAAAAGTATATAAGTACAGTGTTCACCACTCTTGTCTGCCTCACCAAGGACCCTACATCAGTGAATTTTTAGTTTAGAATTCCCCACGCAGGTAAATCTAGACTGTAACTGAGTATTAGCATTATTTTACTATGCGGTTTGGCATTCTCCGCGTATGGGGTGTGAGACAGGGAACAGAGGAGGATGAGGAAAAACCAAGAAGTTGAGAAGAGGAGAAATGAAAATGGGGGGCAGGAGGATACTCCAAAGTCCAAAGTGCTGGATTTTATGTCTCTTATCTATGACTTAGGAGAAACCTAATTCTGTGATTTATGTTCCATAACCCCCACCACCACCTCCCGCTGGTGGCAGACTCCATCAAATGCAGATCCAGGGTCCAGCACTTCTTCAGCAATCTCCAGGATGTGTGACATGCACAATCTATCCAAAGCCTCCGACAAAAGCATCTCAGAGGTTTTGGAAATGTAGCTTGGAGATAGATGTATTTAAAAATCAGGATGGCAATTTAAAAATATCTTGGAACTTTAGGATCATAGCAAATAGTTCATGTTGGGAGTTCAACACGTTCTAACTAGATTTTATCTCATTTTCCTGTTCTCACTAAGCCCCAATGCCAGAAGCACCATTCTTAAGGCAGTGGTTTTTACTTAAGAGAAAAACATGGCAAGTTACTTCATGGGCAGATAAACAAAATAATGAGGCTTTCTTCAAACTCAGTGCAGCAGCATTTCTGTGCCGAGGTCAGCTTGATTTTGCATTTTAGAAGGAACTTCTGGGCCTTTCATCTTTCATCTATGTCAGATTTTGCAACTTCAGAAATGCTTTTATAAACAAAGGTTCCAAAATGCCTTTACAGCAAAACAAGAATTTGGGGGGTTTTTTTGTTTGTTTTTTTTTTCAGTTTCACTGTGTAGGAATTTTTGAATAATCCTTTTGTTGTTTATATTTTAAAATCCCATTTTTCTTCCTGCATGTGAAACAAAATATTTACCATGTTGGAAACTCTGCACTGCCATTTTTCTTCCATTTTCCTCTGACAGCCCTGTAGGCGTTGTTTCCTTTCCACACTGCCTTCATTTTTCATGAATACTTTCTGTGTTTATTCTAAGAAGCCAGGAAACAAACTTGAAAGGACAAATGTTCCCTTTCTTTTTTTTTTTTAATGAGTTGATTTTAATAAGCAATCCCAAGCTCTCTCAGTGGCTAATAACAATAACACCGGGGTTTCTGAGTGGATTCATATGGGAAAAAGCTGGCTTGCAGGTTAAAAGTTCATTAAGGTGTCAATGCAGAAGGCTTCAGCCTGCGAGACACACTCCAAATTTGGAAAAGAATCTGATGCTTTTTGACCCTTAAATGGTATCTTCATGGACATGAGCATTTTGATATAAATAAAACATCAAATACACGGAACCTAAGAGAAGGGTTATGGGGAGAGAGTATTTTATTGCTACACTAGTTGAAATACCTTAGGATAACAGTGAGGCAAAGCTAAAAATGTTCAATGTTTTGATAAATATCTGACCCATGCAGGTTACTTGGGCACATTGAATGAGTCCAAATCCTGACGTCCCAACCCCATTTCATTGTGACTTATAGCAAATCATTTAACCTGGCAAGATTTTTCTGTTTTTATCTCTGAAGTAGAAATAATACTGATTACAAGGAGTTATTCAGACAATGACATTAATAATGAGTCAACTAAAGGGTGAAAATGAATAAGGAGCTAAGAATAGTGTCTGGCACAGAAATTGTACTCCCTACACATCCATTGCTGCTTTTGTTGGGTTTAAGAAAATACAGGTAAATTTATGTATTCTTTGATGTTTAGAGTTACAGGTTTACAAAATTACAGAAGAATTCAATGGAGGAAGTACAGTCTTTTCAATAAATAGTACTGGAACAATTAGACATCCATATGCAAATAAATATGTAAATAAATAGGAAAAAAGAAAAGAGAGGAAAAAAACTTAGCCTAATCCTCTCACTTCAAACAGAAATTAACTCAAAATGAATCATGGAATAAAATGTAAAATGTTAACCTCTAAACTTTTAGGAAAAATAAGACATAAGAAAAAATTTTTAGAATCTAGGGCTAGACAAAGAGTTCATAGATTTGAACCTTAAAAGGAAAAATCAATCATTTGAATCTCAACAAGTTTATTAATAGGAAACAAAAGGTCTGTAAAGTGAATGAAAAGACAGCTGCCTGCTGAGAGAAAATATTTTCCAACTACATACCTGATAGAGGATTAGTAATTAGAATCTAAAAAGAACCCTCAAAACTTTCAAAACTCAACAATTAAAAAAATTCAATAGAAAGTGGGAGATGACAAGAGCAAACAGTCAAAGAGGATAGCGCTGAGAGTCACATAAGCTGAAAGTACAGTAAATCTCAGCCATTTGGGAAGTGCAAACTAGAACACCAGTGAATCTCACTACATACCTGTTAAGAAGGCTAGAATAAAAAACACTGACAGTAGCAATTGCTGGTGTGCACACATGCAGAGCAACAGCATTATTCATATGCGGATGATGGGACTGTAAAATGGTATAGCCACCTGGAAAAAAGTTGGCAGTTTTCTATAAAACTAAAGGTACAACTAGCATGTAACCCAACAAGTGCTCTCCTAAGCATTTATCCCAGAAAAGTGAAAACATTTTCATGTAAAAACCTGTACTTGAATGTACATAATAGTTTGTTTTTTTGTTTGTTTTTTTTTTTTTTGCATTAATAGCCAAGAATTATATAAGTAACTCGGTTGTCCTCCAATGAGTGAAAGGTTAAATAAACTATCATACATCCATGCCACAGAATCCTACTCAGCAATAAAAAGGAATCAACTATACACACATTAGCTTCATTGCATCTCCAGGGAATTATGCTGAGCGAAAAAAATAAATAAATAAAAACTAATATCAAAAGATTACAGACTGTATGATCCAATTTATAAAACTTTGAAATCATAACACTTTGGAAATGGAGAACAAATTAGTTGTTGTCAGAGGTCAGAAGCAGAAAGGAAGAGGAGTGAGCCTGTCAAAGTACAAGAAGGAGCCTCTCGTGGGTGTGACGCTGTTCTGTATCTGTATTGTGTCAACATCAGGATAATGATTGAGATGTTGTACTACAGTTTGCAAGATGTTAAGTGTGAGCGTAATTATCTCAAAACAAGGAAGTTCATTATGGAAAGAGTTATGGGGCTAAAAGATTCTTTTAAAAAGGAAAATCTTCTTCAAATCTACCTTCAAATCATAATAGCAAATAGACCCAATCTGACCAAAAAAAAATCTATTTTTCAAGACTGTAAGAGAAAATTTGTTCCCAACCATTTGTGAGTGTTTCCCTTTCAAGATAGCTGTTTTTACTCTCATCTGAAACACCAATGCCCTATCAGCTTATTTACTCTAAATCTAATGTGAGGGAAAAAGTCACCAGCCTCAGAGTATCACTCCTCATGTAGGAAATGGTATTTTAAACTAGAAATGATTTAATTATTATATTTCAACTGCTATTTGCTGAGCTGAACCCATGACCCACCTAATGCATCGGCTCAGCTGACATCACTTGACATTGTCATTGAGAAGAAGGATCCAAACCAGTCAAATGCTGGGATAGACGCTGTCAGCTTTCCTGCTTTTAATGAAAGGCAATAAGCCACTTTTTCTTTATCAATATTTCTACATCTTTTCTGAGACATTGGTGCTGGGGAATAATTTGATGCTACTTGTGTTGATAGGACATTTCTATTTTGGTGAAGAACATTCACTGTTGAGCAGGCATATGCCTTAACATTTTTTGTTTTCTCTCCAAACCAGTTTTGTTGTTGTTGTTTTCCCAGAGGGTGGTAAGCCAACTACCATTTCAAAAGGAAATGGCTGAACCTGGGAGCCACCCTTAAATGCAAGGTTGTACTATGATTAGGTAGGGTCTAGTTGCACTCACCATGGTGTTATTGGGATGTGTGAAAGTCAGGGTCTAGCTGGTTGAAGAACTCATCTGCCCTCTGAGTTACAGCACACTACCTCCTCAGGAGGAGGCTGGCACAGCTAGTCCCAAGAACGAAAACAATCTCTCATCACCCATTTTGGTCCTAATAAAACTCAACTGATCCTTGAAGATATGTGACATCCTCCCAAATACAGTCAATTTTTACCCAGTCGGGGGAAAGCGATTTAAGTATTATTAAGATGGAAAAAAATGCATGTAAATTTTTATTTATATGCAAAAAGTTTATTTTCCCCAATTGTCAAAGTTATTTGCTTTCTACTTTTCCTTAAAAAAAAACAACACTCACACACAACAACCACAATAAGAATCTTTTGTGCTGTTTTCTTGACTTGATTGATGACAGCTGGTTACAAGACGGTGCGGGAATGGTCCGAGGTGCAGTCTCACAATGAGAGGTTGTGATCTAGTATGAGACATCTGTGATGGTTTCTCAGCTGGTGTTTTTTAAGGTAGGAGATAGTTTATTTTTTTCCTTAGGCTAAGAGCTAAAAATGGAACTAGGACTGATTTGTAACAATACAGAAGTCTAGCCTAGACAATGCTTTTTTTAATGTTTGTAACTGAAGAACAGTCCTTTCTCTATGCCGTCAGCATGATTTTAAATTAGCACAGCTTTCCATTGGCTGCCTCTAATTCCCACCAACTGGATGCGAGAAATGACAAAGTGTGTTTGGTCTTCAGCATCAGCAGGATGCCTGTTGGGGGCCTATTCTGAAAGCAAAGTGAAACCATCAATGAGTGTGAAAGTGCTTTGTAAACTGTCAAGTGTTATTCTCATAAAAATTGCTTTTGTGGTAAGTCAAACAAAATAAGTGCCAAAGGCAGGTGGGAGCAAATTCTACATGTTTTCTCCAATAGAAAGTGAATTTTTGAAAACAAAAATGTTTGCTCGTGTATTTGTCTCTGCAATTTTCCTCTCCTGAAAACCACCTCTGCCTTCTGATTTCTGTCTGAATGGTGTTTCATATACATACAAATTGTATTTATTGAATGACTGCTTGCATTAATTCTGGCACATATAAAGGAGATGGCACTGAACCGCCATCATCAGTACCTCTTGTGTTGAATTCATCACACTATCGTGACGAATTTGAACAGAGTGATCACAATAGTCTCACCCAGGAAACGTGACAAGTGACTCACCAGCAGAGATGCCTGTCCAGGGCTCAAGTCATTTTATAAAAATTAATCAATGAACTTGGCCTTTGTACTTTGCTCTTATTTCTTAGGCACTTTGAACTTGCACATAAAAACAGATCCATAAAATAGAAGCATACTGTTTTAAATGCAGTTGGATTCAATTCCACAATCTTTCCTGAGCCTGCCATTGTGTTTTGGTAATAAAGCTACAAAGAAGATATAGACATTTCCCCTAGAAATGTATAGAGACACACAGAGGAGCCAAGGGAATAATACGTGTAAAGTTTGGTGGGGCCACCATGGGAAAGGGAGTGTAATACTGACTTGGGGGGTGGGGGGGGTGGAGCTCTCTGGAAAAGCTTACTTGGGGGATAGCATTTTTCTGTTCATGAGCCTGAAAAGACAGGTCAGATGTGAGAGGCGAAGAGGATCCTCATTTACTCCTGGAGAATATCCACCCCTCTAGCCTCCTCCTTTCCCTGTGGGAACAGAAGGGATTATGAGGTGAATCTAGGTTTTGCTGAGTTCTAGAAGAGGCATGCTATACCAATGCAAGACTTTTAAGTATTTCACAGAGGAGCAACTAGTAAAAAAATTCAGGTCTCTCGTGACACATTATATATTTAAGGAAAACAAATAGAGTGTGGTAAGAAGTACGGGATTTAGCATCAGACAAGGTTTGGGTTCATTTCCCATCTCTGCTACTTGAGCAAGTTGTTCAACCTTTATAAACCTCAGTTTCTTTTTCATTAATATGAGGATTATGGGGGCATTTGACTCACTGGAATTTTGTTGGGATCGGATGGCATAATTCATGTAAGGGCTTAACCTAATGCCTGATTCATAGAAAGCACAAAATAAACACACACTGTCGTCATGACTCAGCTGCTGCATCTCTCACTCCTGCACCCTCCATTGTGCAAGACGACGCAGGTTGTTCATGCTGAGGTCAACGTTTAATTTTAAAACATGTGTTTGGCTTGAGAATGTTAATAAGAGGAAAAGGTGATTTAAATGTGCGCGACTCCTCCATGATAAATCCACAATCAATCACGCTGTGAGCTCACCTGGGCACACGGTGTGTTTCCCCCCCCCCCCCACCTTGTGGCCGATTCTCTTTGTTCCCAGCAGCAGGGTTGTAGCTGGGGGGGGATTTATTGGACCTCACGTAGCTCAGGCCATCTGGGAGTACTAAGGAAACCATCAGGCTCGGGAGGGTCAGTGTTTAGACTTGAACAATCTGTGCAAGCTTGGACTTTGCACCAGCAATGTGGCTCATTATGCTGCTGGGCTATTAACTATCAGCTTTCATTTCAAAATATAAATTCTGTTCTCTTGGCTGCCCCACTGATCTGGTTCTAATGTGCTGTGTGTAATGGAAAAGTACAAAGGGAAAATATGGAAGTTTAGACTCAGTGAGACTACAACCATAGTTGATGACAGCCCTGATTTCTGCATATAAATTACTTCCTTCCACGAAACATCCATGTTTCAATTTGCCCCATTGCCCCAATTTAAAATACCATGTTTAATTAAGGATGCAATGTTCCTGCTATTATTCATCTGACTTTTTTTTTTTCTTATTCAGAAATTTATTCTTATTTTTGGCTTTTCTTATGTTTTTACTTATTTCTCTATTTTTCTTTTACTGTCATTTATTTCTGTCTCATTTTGGATTTGGGTGTGGGGAGAACCCAAAGAATATTTTAAAAGATGTTACCGTAAGATTTCAGTTTAACAGTGAAAATAAATCATTACGCTGTTTTTGAAATCACTGGTTGGCAGGGGAACAACAATGTACCACGCTCTGCACTAGGCACCAAGAATAGAGAATGACTGTAACATGCTCCCCATTTCCAGGGGGGTCCTCACTGACGGAGCTTGGGCTTCCCAGACCCTTCCTGTGAAAACGTTCTGAGGCTTTGCCCACATGTAAGTTAATGGAAGGCAGCTGATGTGTTTTTCAATCATCTGGGTTTGCTCAGGGCTAACATGATAATGTATTAACCATTTACTATTGATCCTTCCCCAGAAAACCAGCAATTAAATGAAGAAATAATATTAGATTGAAATAAAGACATTCAGTATTTCCACATTACATGCACTACTCCATGAATTTCAGGGGCCCATAGCTTGTTCTGTAGCAGCTTTTACATTTTCTGTTTCTTTACAAGCCAGGGAGCCCTTCTGCAACCTCAGTGGTGCACACTGCTCTGGGCTCAGCTTCTCTTTTCTCTCTTCTCAAGCTGGTTTATCATCTCACCTGTTAACCTCTGATCGTTAGCTGTCTTCAAGTTCTCCCTATGACACGTGGATAGTTAACTATATATTCCAGAGCCTTCTTCACCCTTCTTTGAAAAGCAAGGTATTCCTATTGCCCAGATGCCCCACTGCCTCTGTGTCTCTAAACTAATCTTTCACAATTCAGATTTCGGAAGAATGTCAAGAGCTGTGAGAGAAACTCTGTGCACTTTTCCAAACTATTTTCTATATACAGTCTATATAAAGTCCTAAATTTCTCCATAAATTTCAATTTCACTGCTCTGTTTCCTTTTTACTGTTACCCACCCTTATCTTCCTTCTATTTTTAAATTAACTCAGTAGATTACTCTAATTCTAAGAACATTTTAATAAGCACAATCTAATTAAAAGCCCGACTTTAAGTTTTTTTATTCAGGCTTCCTTAGGTCTACACCTTACCCATGTTTCTTTCTTTCTTTTTTTTTTTTATTTATTTTATCTTTCATATTCATCAAGCCTATGTTATATTTGTAATTGGCATGACTAGGGTGACTTTCCACATCTCAAATTTAAATGAATCCATGTCAGCAATGATTTTTGGGGTCCATTAGGTCACTGTGATAACTGGGGTAGAGAGCATCATAGAGGCTCTGAAAAACTTCACTCTTAAAATCATTTACTATAAACATCACTTCTGCCATAAAAAAGTTTCTGAAAGGTACAAATCAGAGTGTTTTAAAAATTCAAAACCATGATGTGAATAATTGTACTATGTAGAACTAGCTACAGATGAGGAAAAACATGTACCTTGGAAAATAAAAATATAAAGCACTGTCTCTCTATTTAGGCAAAGTAAGCACAATTTTTTTAAAGTTGACCTAAACATTTCTAACAAAGTTGCACCAAAGATATGTCATTCTTCTCACTTGAAAGGCCCTGTGGATTTTTCCAAATCACATTACAAGGATTAGGGAAGTCAGCTGCAGGCCCTTGGATGTACCGCCAGCGTTCTTGCTTTTCATAACCTTGTCTTCACACGTGGAGTAAAGGAAGCACGTCAGAGCATCAGAGCTGTAGTGACACAGAAGGGGATACTGACTTGCTTTTCATTAATAACTAATGAGAGAAAAAAGTTCTGAGGGCTTACCAGCTCCTTTCTCAATATGTCATTAAACACTCCATGTGCTTCCTCGCAACTTCAAGCTTTTTACTTTTAACTCTGCCCTATACAACTTCCTGTGGAATTATTATACCTTCATTATTTGTTGGCACATTACTTATAAAATGGCTTCAACAAAGGCTTTCATAGAATCTTATGACTCAAATTGTATTGAAATGGAGAAGAGATGTTGGACATACCTTCAAATCTTTCTATAAACAGCTGGTTAGACAAATAGACACTCAAAGTTATTCCTATTTTCATAATTTCTACTAATTAAGGCCAGTATTATCTAAGCATCCCCAAGGTAGCTCTAATATTGCAAGTCAAATTTCCAGTATCTGACCCCAAGGGGTGACACCAACATAGTTCAATGTCAAATGCAACCACTGACTAAATGTTCTTACCTTATGAGCTCTCCTGCTGCCTATAGAAGCCTTTGTATAAATATTGAATATACAGAGGATTCTTTAATCCTTCTGTATAAAATGTGCCACCAACCTCTCTCATTATTATGCAGTGCCCATCTCCAGTTAACAGCCACTCACAATTGCATTCAGTCTTTCTCAAGGAGACTGGAAGGTGATGATTCTTCAGCATCTGTTTCTCAAGCAAGATGGGAAAGACTATCTTCTATCTTTAAAATTGTACAGGGCTTCTACTAAGGATTTTTCTGCTTTATACATCAGTTTCTGAAAGACTTTTAAAGTGCTTCACCTGATACATTAATTCCGCTGCCCCCCCCCAAAAAAAACATCCAAGCAAAAGTTTACAGCTGTGAATTAACCATTTACCGTTCAGCATGTACAAAATGGTATGTATTGCTAAGGAAGACTTACTTTAAAATTCTCCTCAAAGCATCATGATGTGAACATAATGATGCATCTGAATTTTTTACATTCCCCTCTATTTTTCTCCTCCACTTATAAAATAAATTATAAATACATATATAATAAATATTAGTGATCTCGAAATTGCTCATTGATTACAGAGGGACTAAGTGATAAAAATTGTTTCTCCTAATAAGCACAGCAACACATTTCCTGCCACCTCACCCAGTCTCACATATCCTTTTTCAGAGCAGAGTTAACAGTATCAAAAAGAGAAAATGAGGGCATCAGAGTAAGATTAATAAATCTTAATTTATTAATTCCCAGTTCCAGGGAAACTGGCTTTGTGTGTGTTGCCTGGGTTCCCAACACACCCAACATGTGCCTCTCTACTGACCAGAAAGTCCCTGGTCAGTAGAGAAGGTATAAAAAAGTCAAGACACTTAAAAATATACATAATAGTGTAATACCATTTTTCATAAACTGTGGTCCACAGATCACTTGCATAAAAAAGAGAAAATGTAAGTATTTACAGGAAATTCAGATTCTTGGACATCATCTCAAATCTAATGAATCCTAGTCTCTGGGGATTGTCTTTGGGAATCTGCATTTTGCTAGGATTCCTAGGCAAATCATAAATATATTAATAATAACATTTATAATGACTTTATGGGTGTGGCCAGTGTTCAACACTATGTTTACCAAAGAGGTCTTGGCTTTGTATTTAGGTAATAGTGTTAATAGATATTTATAGGTTATAATATTTGTAAGCAGTGTCAATTATAGGTTATCAAAAGATTGTTGGATGTAGTTAGAGGAAGAAAAGTAATTTTGCAAAGTGTTTCTCAGACTTTCCTTGCATACAGATCAGCTGGGAATCTTAGTGAAATGAGGATTCTGGTTCAGGGGCACCTGCTTGTGACTTCAGACTCCCAGGGGATGTGGGAGTTGCCATTCTGTGGATCAAAGTTTGAGTAGCAAGGATTAAGAGGATTAAAAGATAAGCCCCTTAAGAACCTCTAGTGACCGCAGTAGCCCCCCTTCCTGCACAGTTTCATTTTCCAATATTTTAGTTACCCGTACTGAACCTAAGTCTGAAAATAAGTGAGCATGGTATGGTAAGATGTTTTTGGAGAAAGAAACCACATTCACATAACTTTTGTGACAACATGTTTTGATAGTTGTTCTAGTTTATTAATATAAATAGTTCTTGGTAATTTCTTACTGTGTACAATTTATAAATTAAACTTTCTCATAGGATTATTAGTATGAGGAAAAAATTTCGAGTGAATAGGGTTCAGTACTATCCACGCTTTTAGGGATCCACTAGAGATTTTAGAACTTATTCCCTGTGGACAGGGGTGGGAGAACTTCCTAGGTACTTCAAATACACATTTTTCTGGGTGGACTCCAAAATTTTCAGAAGTAACCCACAAAGTTATACTTCAATTTGAGATCCAGGAAATATTAATACTTTCTGATATGTTTTCTTAGCCCACAGGGTGTGTGATCCGTTTGACTTTCCACCTGAAGTGATCCCAATTCTGTGAGTTATAACTAAATAGAAGCTGTTTTCTCTTTTATAGGGAAAACAAACCAGTTTGGAAAATGTCTATATTATAAAGTTGTATCATTTTACGGAAATGAATATGAGGTAGTGTGTGAGGTAATCCAGAAATAATATGATTCCAAGAAGATAATTTGAAATCAAGAAATTGATGAATTGACCAATATGACCTAAAATAACTTCTGGGAAATTAAACTTCTGTGACTGCCACTATGCAAAGAATTGCATAGGGATTTAAAATTTAATCTCCACACAGCCTTATGAATAAAGTATACTTTCCTACATGTTACTACTTACAAAATAAGACTCCAAGGTGTTTTCCCAAGATCACACAGCTGGTAGGAGTAAAAACAGAACCTCCATCTCTCTTGAGTCCCAAGACTCTAATCTTACTATTAATATTACATCAAACTGCCTTCCCACAAAAACAGAAAAAGAATGGCATTATCAGAGTTTTGTTTTTAGAAGGCATGAATTCTCTGTGTGGACTGATATTTGCCCCAAGGGTAAAAATTGGTTCTTGGTTCTTGGTGGGGGCAGGGGAGGTGCTGATGAAAAAAAAAATGTTTATTACAATGGTTGGCAGACTGTGGTACATAAAGATACACAGCATCTCTGGGGTATTAAAATTTCATGGGGGAGGAGGGAAGTGCTATTAAAAAATCCTAAACAGGCTCCTGGGTGGAGGTGAGTAGGAAGGTGGTAGAGCTCAGTGATGACAGAAAGATTGAGACATCACGGAGGGCGAAGTTCAACCTCAGGAGAAACCCTGACTTCTTTCAGCACTGCCAGGATAACAGTGATGACCCACAGATTCTAGCAAATGTAAGTTATCCATCACCAACCAAGGAAAAAGTGGCTCACAAGGGGTAGACGACGCCATACTAAGACAGCTGTGTCAACCGTTCATATGGCTGGTGAGGCTCATGTGGAATTCTGATGCCTTCTACAAACTACTCATTCAGAGTACATAAGTATAAGGAAGGGAGAGAGGGAAAGAGAGAGGGATACAGAAAAGAATAAGAGAGGGAGGAAGAAAAAGCTGAAGCACTATTTCCTAGCAGGCACTATTTAGCCAGTAAGGCTTTCTCGTTATCTAGAGTTTTATTTTGAGTCCATCTGAGTGAAGAATCTGTCCAAAAGAATTCTGTCATTCTTGAACCCCATACTTTACGAGAAAACAAAAGGAATTAGTTGGTAGAAATTGATCTCACACGATAGAAAGAGGAGTATAAGCACCTTTTCAAACAGTCCAATTAAATACGAGCTGGAATGGCGTAGCATGAGTGTGAGGGATGTGGGGGCAGCCCATGGTGCTGACATGTTTTCTGGGACACAATCTTCCTAGAACAAGGGACTCAGACACATGTATGGCCCATTGATGGGCCATTCTGAAAGTGGACAATTTTGAGACATCATCTGTCCCTTAGCTTATTCCCCTAATATGAATTCTTGGTAAAAAGATAATAAACCAAAGACTCTCAGTAAAGAAGTTATTTCTGGTGAGAGAAGGCTGCAAGTTAGAAAGAGCTGTTTTCTTAAACACCTTGTAGTACAGGATGACACTGCGGTAGGACCCATATCCAGGAGGATTGCATGTAGGTTATGTTAGCAGGTTGGTCTTGCCACATCACAAGATTGATGCATGAGTGACACATCTATAGACATATATATAGTCTGACAACAAAGTTCATGAACTCATCACTGTGCAGTTATGTTAACAGCACTGCACAAACAACTCAGTAAGGTCTCATGATCTGGTTATTCCAGTGTCACAGCTGTGTTTGGGTGACATGTGGTAGTGTCAGGCTGAGTGGTGTTCATTATAGCTGTGTTGTGAGAGTGTTGGAACTTGAATTAGAATGCTGGATAAACATTGTACTTCTTGTTAAACTCGGCAAAAGGGGAAATGAAATCAGGGAGATTTTAGTCCAAGTTTATGGAGATAAGGCCATGAAAAAAATGGCAATGGAAAAATAGATTAAATATTTTTCTTAGGTGAGAGAAAGTGTCACTGATGAAGAGAGGTCTACATGGCCAGTTATAAGCAGAACTGATTGAAACATTGTAAAAATTAATTGAATTATGTGTTGAAATTAATTGAATTATGTGTTGGCTGACTGAGAAGCATAACAGACCAGGTAAACATCAACAGAGAAACTGTTGGGAAAATCTTAACGGAAAATCTTGGCATGAGAAAAGAGTGTAGAAAAATGGGCTCTTGCATCACAGCAATGCACCAGCTCACACAGCACTATCTGCGAGCGAGTTTTTAACCAGTAAACAATTAACTGTTGGAACATCCTTCCCATTCGTGTGATCTTGTCTCCTGTGACTTTTTTCTTTACCCAAAAGTAAAGGAAATATTGAAAGGGAGACACTTTGATGACATTCAGGACATCAAAGATAATATGACAACAGGTCAATGGCTATTCCAGAAAAAGTGTCCAAAATTGCATTGAAGGGTGGCCTAGGTGCTGGCATCAGTGCACAGCTTCCCAAGGGGAGGACTTCAAAGGTGACCATAGTGACATTCAGCAACGAGGTGTGTATCACTTTTTCTAGGATGAGTTTGTGAACTTAATTGTCAGACCTCATATATATTCAGACTAACCCAGTGCTGGCACAGCATTGCTTTAACAGGCTGCAGCAGAAAATGCTGAATAGTAATGGTAGCAGCAGTAGCCGGCACTTTCAAAGAGATTCAAAGGCAACAGACACCACCTTGTGAAGGCAGAGTTAGCACAGCAGCAGAAGAAAAGATTGTGTCCCTGACAACGGCACCTGGGACCCAGTGAACAAGATGATTCTGGTGATTGCACAAGATAAATGGGGATGCTCAAAGTGCAGCTGCAGGTCCTGCATGAAACAGGGTGGAGCCCACATTCCTATGCCCTCAACCTGAATTAGCAGGTGAGATTTATTTGGAAATAGGCATTTTAATGGGAATATGCACATCCTAGTAACTAAATGCGTAAAGCAGAAAGGTAAAAAAAGACAAAGGCTTTTAAAGGAAAAATGAGGAAGTTTACATAATCGTCTTTGCCTATAAAAAATAAAAATAAGGTGTCAGTAAAAGGTTGCACGGGCAGTTGCTGGGCAGATGTCCTTATAGAAGTAGTTTTTCGTGAGTAAGGTTGTGGTTTCCATAGAGTCTTCCGTGATAGTTATGGTTATCAGGCTTTTGTGCATGACAACCCTCCTCTTACGACCTTCCCTAGCTCTAATTACCAGGGTTTTTAATACAAATGACACCAACTGGATACTGACAACTTTTACATATTTCCCTCCTGTTTAAAATCTTTCTCCAAAAGCATCACTGATCAATCATTTTGTAGTTAGGTTTTGATGTCCTGCATTCCCAGGGCAGACCTGCCCCAGGTAATCAGTCTGGTCAGAGGCTGGGCTGCCCCAGGTCCCATGTCAGAGGGAGTGACTGGCAACCGGGATTCAGCGTCCAGACCCTGTTAGCCAAGTGGCCCTCACTCCATTGTTAAGTTCAATTTTTTATTTTATTTTATTTTATTTTTTGTAGAGACAGAGTCTCACGTTACCGCCCTTGGTAGAGTGCCATGACAACACAGTTCATTTTTGTCTATTCTGTAGACATTTGTTATAATCTTAAAATGCTCTTACCAGTATTGTTTCATTAGAAATTGTACTTTGGTAAAAATTTAACAAGTAAGTTGTACAAAGTATAAAGAGGAAAACACAAAATATAATAATAATCTTATCTGTATAGTATCTGGAGCCATGAACCCAAGCATAAGGCAATTAATTGAACAAATCAAAAGACTATAAGAAATTAGGTCAGACTTATAACTGTCTGTCCTGTTTCTTTTATTTTGTACATATGGGTCTCAACTTTTTCAGAGGAATGTATACAGGAACAGCATTTAGTAACAGCAATAACACAGACTTTTTAAATTTAGCTAATAGATGATAATGATCAGTGTATCATCCAGTGTCCCATGGCTGGGAATTGTGTCCCTGACAACACAATTGAAGCTGAGCATGAATGAGGGACGTTGCTCATTCATAAGTCACTCAGCAGGTGAACTAAAGGATGTCTTGGGTCAGGATTTATTAAATTACCAGTGAAAGCTACTGACGATGAAATGTTAATCGCACCACCTTTATCTTGCAAGTGAAAAAGGTAGGCATTGAGAGGGTAAGAGTTTCATTACAACATGTTTTGTTTTGACATCTTGGGAAAAGCTCTCTACAGCACGAAACCATCAACTTAGTTGCCATTGGATTATTTCTGATTATGGCCTGGGAAGTTTGGTAAACTTTTTGTGTGGCCCAACAGCAGATGTGGGATTTGTTCCTTAAGTTTCTTCTAATATCAGCTGATAGGGCCTCGGGAACAAAGAAATGTTCATTTTTTAGTAATTTGATGAAAGAAATGTAATTGAAACTACCTAGAAAAATTCAGAACCTAGTCTAGTCTACGGATAAATTACTAGAACTCAATAGCAAGGCATAGTGCTACAATCTATTAAGGGATATAGTGGAGCTTTTGGTAAAATACTTTTCCCTTCTACATTGATCATCTAAGAGTCTCATATTTAAAAACCTCTTGAAGCTAGAGAGCCAAACCAAGGCAGACATTGCATTTTTACCCACAGTCTCAAGATTCTGGGTCCATCAGAAAGTAACAGTTTTTATTTATTCACTAGAAGAACATTTTATGTACATTTTGAAATATATTTCAGCCAAAGCCTTGGTAATATCACAAATGTTTCAATTGTATCCTGTTATAAGGAGAGAGTGAATTTGTGTCAATTTATGTAAATACTATAAGTATACCAAAAGTGTCGTTAGAATATTCACAAATACTTTCTGAATTTTGAAAAGATCCAATTGGGAGAAAAAGTAAATGTTTTCACTTTTGTTTGCAAAAGTATATTTTACCAAATTGTTGTAAGCCATAAATAGCTTAAGAGAAAAGGTTTCCTTAAATCTGTAAAGCAAAACATTTAAGTAAAAGATGAACGATGTTTTAAATGAGAATATTAGAGACATTATCCTCATCAGTTACTTAATCTCATGCAATTACTTTTGTTCTGCTTGATGATTAGTTATTTTGTGAGTTTATCAGGTTTTTTATTAGGATTCAAGAATTTATTTATTCCACTGATTTTAAAAGTTTTAAAAACCTGTTTTTAAGTGTATTTATTAGAGAATTGTTTTATGAATCTGACTAAACGCTTCTGCAGAAGAACTAAACTGTGTATGACGGAGACTTAGAAGAGCCTTGTTTAAAAATCTGATAGAAGGTCATTATAATAGGCACTTGCAAGGAAATACGGTTATTTTCATAGAATTTAGTTATTTTGTTATTTTATTTAACACAAACAAAAACACATTTTACAATGTAATAATCCAAACTATGACTGATGGCATATTAGCTCTTTAAGAGTTTTATACAATTTTAGAAAATTTGCATTAATAACAGACTCATACATGTAATTGGAAAAATATCCAGCATTATTTTTCATTTCACAATGTTTTCCCTATAATTTACCAAACAAACTGAATCACTGATTATCTCTACAAGATGAGAAATATGTGCTTTGAGACTCTCCAGGAGCTTGAATGGAAATTCACAAAGTTAGTTTGAGATCAGAGGTCCTCAACCTGTGGGTCACGACCCCTTTGGGAGTCGAACGACCCTTTCACAGGAGTCGCCTAAGACCATCCTGCATATCAGATATTTACATTACGATTCATAACAGTAGCAAAATTAAAGTTATGAAGTAGCAATGAAAGTAATTTTCATTGGGGGTTGCCACAACATGAGGAACTGAATTGAGGGTCACAGCATTAGGAGGGTTGAGAACCAACCATCATTTTAGGTCAAAAAGTCAATTTAGAATTTTTATACTAGGGAAGTCAGTTACAGATGTCAAAGGGTTTAAAGCACCTGATTAAAACAGTATCATAGGTCCCTATACGATGATACTCATTTATTCAATCAGAGTCTTAATAAAAGACTTTAAACGCAACACAGAAAGCTTCAAGGACATTTTTTTTAAAAGACCTAACCCTTACAAACTTCAGTTTACCTAAGTAATTAAAAAACCTAATAAAGTGAACACAGGAAATTATTTCAATAAAACATAAAATTTGGGTTTTGGCGGGTTTTTTTGCTAAATTACCATGGGTGTAAAGAGAGACTTTCTGCCCTTTGCTCCTTTTCATGGATGCCTGTTTAGATAACCTAAAAGTGAAACCTGGTGACAAGGCACAGGAAGACTGTGCACAAAAGTCACGAGTCTATGCCATGTTAGAGAGGAGTGCAAGCAAGAAAACTCAGACCCTGAGCAGGAAACGCCTGGATTCAGTAACTAGGAGAAATTTTCTGGTCACGTGGAACAATTTAGACCCATTAAGATAAGAGTTAAGGATCAAGTTCTGCTGGAGGAAAACGTTGCTGTGAACTGTAATGCTGCAGTTTAGATGTAGGGAATTTTTAAAAACAGGTATTAGAATTAAACCAAAACTATTTCAAATTTTACTAAGAGCAGACTAGTACTTAAGACAATTTTGTTGTTCTGAGAGAGGAAGCTAAATTTTTAATTCCTTACTAATGTGTTTTTATTATCAAAAATCAATCTTAAAAAGATGCAAATCATTTCCCTTTAATTGTAGCCAAATTGACCACTTGCAAAAATTCCTTTATAAACTTAGCCTGTACAAAATGTTATGATGTATTCACATGTTTCATAGCATGTTTAGATCTTCCGTTTTGCCAGATTAATCGATCATTTTACTTGAGGACACTTATCGTACGAGATTATTTTTATATGAAATTATTTTCTCATTTCAATCTATTATTTTAGAAAATATACATTGAGGATCAAATTGCAACATGAGATTTGGAGGGGACAATTATCCAAACTATAGCAAATACACTTTTATGTCTTTTTAATAATTTTTACAACAAAAATATCTTATCTTTTAATATAGTTTATGTGTAAAATTATATATTAATTATAATTTTTAGCTCCTAGTAACCTTAATTTTTTGCAAAAAACTAAGAAGAAATAAATTTTGAACTACCTATAACATATCAGCATATTATAAACGGGAACCACTTCATAATTTTAGAACCTGTTTTCTTACTGAACAGTGTTATGTGTATTAATAGACCCAAATGTATTTAATTTTTCTGTGAAATTTTAAAAACCAAGAAAATACTTATGTTTCTTTTTATTAATTTATGTTTTATTATTTTATTTGGAAATGATGTAGAATTGAATGAGTATTTGTCATTTAATTTAATATAACATAATTTTAAGATGTAGGTCAGGAGTTGGTGACAGCAAGACGTTATTGGCTTTAGAGCTGTGGAAGATACTTCAGGTAAGTTGAAATCCAAATCCCAAATCTAAGACAGGATTTTGTAGGAAAATAAATTTATGGCAGGTATAAAAGGATAAAATCTGGAGGTCTCAGACTTAATTCACCATGCAAAGTCTTATTCTTTGCAATAGCATGGGCAGTTAACCTTAACAAAAAAACATTTTTGTAACTGCCTATATTAAAATTATAAATCTCTCTCTCTCTTTTTCCATCCCTCCCTTCCTCCCTCCCTGGGTTCTTTCCCTCTTTCCTTCCTTCCTTTCTTTCTTGTTTCCACTCTCACTGTTACTTACACACACACATAGAGAAACACACACACATAAATACACACGCATATACAAACACACACATAAATACACACAAATGTGTTTTCAGCATCATTTTGAAAATCAGAGCGTTGAGCTCAGGGGCCCCTCACTCCCCCATGGCGATCAGCTGGAGGTGGGTGAGGAAAGACTCCCTTTCTGTAGGTAAGCTCTGGGCTCTCCAGTTCTCTGCCTTTGACCCCTGGGACGTTGCAGGTACTGGAAACAACTGAACTATGTTCAAGCGCTCACAGTTTGGGAAAGGAACATTCGTCACAAAGCAGCTGGCATAAAAGGAAAAAGTGTCCATGGAGAGAAAAGCAACTGGTAACAGGGGGCTGCGCGGGAGGACCAAAGGCAGTAGGATAAGTCAATGAACTGGTCCACAGATACAATCCATTGAAGTTGCAAGGGCACTTTTTCATGAGCTCAGATTTTAATGGATCACAGGGAAAACATCCAGATAAGAATAAGGAACGAAAAAGCAAAGATTAATTCAGAAGATTGGTCTGAGTGTCTAAGGAGAAGAATGGTACTCAAAGTAAGTTCGAGTTTGCAAAACTTTCTAAAAACAAAATAGTGGAACTTTTTTCCTTTTTGCTAAGTTCAGAGCAAGGAAAAGATGAAGGCAGGCATTCTGCTGGTGACAGATGGCACACTGCTAACAGACGACGGAAGAAAACAAGGCTACTCAACTCCTGTTAGCTTCTCGTCTCCATCCAGAAGAATGATCTCCACCGTGGCAAGAGCAGAGCAAACGGGGCTGGGAGGAAATAAATTAAAAACCAAGACAAGTGAGGGGATAGTGTGAAAATAAAAAGCCTTTTAATCCTCCAGGGGTATGAAAGAACCAGAGATTCAATTACAAAACCACTACAATATTTGAGGATACCTAAAAAATCGAAGGAAGTTGGAAGGATAAAAAAAAAAAATCTTTCTTTCTCCCAATTATTTGTATTTTGTTTCCTCCTCATTAAAATATTTCATGTTGAAAGTAGGAAATTCAGAGTATATAGAAAGGTTTTAAGCAGCAGAAAAGAAATCACTTACGATTTTACCTTCAAAAGTCCTCTGTGGTCATCACCTTGGCATATTTTCTTCCTGAAATTTTAAATGCATTTTTACATAGTTGTGATAATATGGACCCCAAAGTTATTCATCAGGCCTCGTTGACTGTAGTTGAAAATCATAAACATTTTTCAGTACAATGGCAACTCTGCTAAACCATCTCTTTAATAACTACATGACATTTCATTCTACATATGGAATATAATTTCTTTAGATCGGCTCTTTGGTGATATTTGTCTTCAATATTGAGCTCTTACAAATAAAGTGTGACAAACATCATTTCATGTTTAAGCATCCATTTCCTTATAATTTTGAGTAAAATGTGCATTTTTCAACTGCTTTTCAGAGTTTGATTCAGTGTACATGCATAAGAATCCTTCCCAGGGGACCTTCAAGTGAACTGAGTATTACGGTTACATAAGGTTTTGTAGTTTAAGAGCAAAAATGATACATTGTCATTTTGATATTCATTTTAACTCCCAGTAAGGTAGAAGAGTTTCGCTATGTTTATTTCCTCTGCATACATATCATATCAAGTCATTTTTGTAAACGTCTCTATACAATACCTGAAATTTTTATTGTGCTTTTAGGTAGAAGGAGCCATCTGATGTCCTTTCCCCCACCCTAATTTTTAGAGATGGATCTCACTCTGTTGCTAAAACTGGGGTGCAGTGGCACAGTCATAGTTCACTGCAGCCTGGAACTCTGGGAACCCCGGCCTCAGCCTCCTGAGCAGCGAGGTGACAGGCACACACCACCATGCCCAGCTGGGTTTTGTTGCTGTGGTTGAGATGAGGTCTCATTACATTGCCAGTGCTGGTCTTGAACTCCTGGGTTCAAGTGTCCTCCTGCTTTGGCCTCCCAGACTGCTGGGATTATAGATGTGAGCCACCACATCTGGCCTGTTCACTATTTTTTATTTGGATATTTTATCTGATATTAACAATTAATTTTGTAATTTTGCATTCAATTGAATAAACATGTTGCCACAGTCATTCGTTTTTTATCCAATTAGGTTGCTTTGATTTTAGAAGGAAAGCCACTCTTTTTATATTACCAGATAACTGTTAGCTTCCTGAAGTGACTAAAGAATGTCTTTTTCTGAAAGAACCTATCTTATGTTTAAGGGAGCTTTTCAGACCCAAGAAAATCCTTCTGGTTTTTTCAGACTGGAATGACATCTTAGATGAGTATGGGAATCTTGAGTCCTTATTACTTAACGTCATAAAAACTTCAGTGCCAGAGTTCTTTTTGTCTTGAGTAATTCACCTAATTTTTAATTACAAGAAAATAAAAATAAGCAATATATTTTCAGAGTCCTTAAACACATAGCTCTTGCCTTGCTTTCAAACTAAATTGGTTATAATGTTCTATAATTATTATAGAACATTAATTCTATATATAGAATAATATAGAAGTATATATATAATATATATTATATTATAGAATTATATATATCTATTATATATAATATATATATATATATATATATATATATATATATATATATATATATTCTTTGTTATTTCCCCTGATTTCCTTTGACTACGTAGGTATAGATTTTAACTTTGTAAAGGTATAGATCTCTTACTATTCATTTTTCCTGGAACATACAGGATCACTTTCAACCTGCAGGCTCAAGTAAATTAAGTTTAATTTCACCCTTTCTTTCTCTCCCTCCCTTCTTTCTTCCCTTCCCTTCTCTTCTTCCCTTTCCTGCCCTGCCCTTCCCTCTCCCTCCCTCACTCCCTCCCTTCCTTCCTCTTTCTTTCTTTCCAAATGACCCTTTTTTGAAAAAGCTATTTTTTTACAGTAAATGTTTAATTGGTGAACAAATATTGTATACATTCAGGGTGTACAATCTGATGATTAGATTTACACATATGTTGTATAATGATCACCCCACTCAAATTAACACATCCAATACCACCCACATTTGCAAGGACACTTAAAATCTGCTCTCTTGTCAAATTTTAAATGAATAGTATTATTAATGTAGTTATTGTGCTGTTTGTTAGATCCTCATAACTTGTTCAACATATAAGGGAAAGTTTTTACTGTGTCCAACATCCTGGAATCCTTCTATGAACCACAGTTTTCCTTTCTGCTTTTAGAAAGTCAGTGTCTCAACATTCTGCACATAACTGAGATTGTTCAGCATGTTTCTCTCTGTGGCTGGCTTAGTTCACTTGGCATAATGTCTTCAAGGTTATCCATGTTGCTGTGAATGGCAGGGTTTTCTTCTTTCTATGACTGAACATTATTCTAATGTATTTGTATACCACATTTTCTTTATTGATTCAGCTGGCAATGAACACTGACATAGGTTGTTTAAATGTCTTAGCTCTTGTGAGTAATGTTGCAATGATCTCTTAGGGATACTGATTTTACCTCCCTTGAATATATACAAAGAGGTGGAATTGCTGGAGGGTATGATAGTTCTATTTTTTAATTTTTGAGGAATCCTCATATTGTTTTCTATAATGGCCATACTTATTTACACAACCACTAACAGTGTACCAGGGGCCCTTTTCTCTGTACGTTCACCACACTGCTTATCTCCTGTCCTTTTTTTATTCTAGCCATCCTGACAAGTGCAAGCTAATATCTCACGGTAATTTCCCTTTCATTTCTCTGGCGATCACTGATGTTGAGTGTCTTTCAAACATCTCTTGGCCCTGTGCATGTCTTCTTCTTCTTTTTTTTTTTTTTTTTTCTGTTTTTCATACTTTATTCATTATAGGTACATTCTTATATTTGTAGTTTTGTTGTTGTTTTTTTTAAGCAGGAACCCAACTTTATTGCATCAAGCAGCCGCTTATATAGAGCGTGAGGAAGGGGTGGGGAAAGAAGGCAGGGGATGAGGTGCGTGACAGGGTTGGGCCAATGGCATGGTACCACGTTGGCTGTATCGAGGTAGAGGCAGTTTCAGGCCGGGCCTTGCTGAGTCATTGCTACGCGGAAGTAGCTCGATGGATCTACTTCTAGTCAGGTTCAGGAAGTTGCACTAGGCCTCAGGGCCCAACAATTCCCTCTTTTGTTTTTTGTATGGCGG
>CAUYPK010113169.1:0-34406 GCA_963574355.1 Loris lydekkerianus
AAGCCCAGGTGTTGTTGGTTTGTGTGAGCTGTTTTGCCACACCACCCCCCGGCGGGCAAAAAATTAACACTCTGTCTAAAAAAAAAAAAAAAAAAAAAAAAAAAAAAGAACTTACATACATAAACATTGAATGACTTTTTACCTTCATTTAAATAAGTTTTGTATGTTTTTAAAAATTGTGTGGCCAGTGATATGCCACTCTTGGAGACATCAATGCATCAGCATTGAGCACATTTTCCCCTCTGTGACACCTAGCATCCTGCAATGAAGTGTTTGATTCTCCACCAGAAAACCATCAAAATTCTTTTAGTATTTAATTAGATGCTTACCAACAGAGTTGGGCTTCACCTGTCTCTGTTTCCTGAGTTGTTGTTTTTATATCCTTACCCCTGATTAAAGCTTCAGTTATTTGATAAATTCTGGATTGCCATAGATCTAGGATAATAGATCTAAGGTGAAAAATTCACCTTATGTCTCCATATATTACTTTGAAGATTGCGAAGTTAAGTCATCTTCAAAAGGGGCAGGTATCAAACCCTTATGTACTCCATAGTTAGACTCCTTGGTTTTTATTTAGTAAAATCCTAGTCTTGGATTTTCTGTCTAGGAGAGACAGAAGCCACTGAGGACCTTTCTTTTTTCTTTAGTTTATTAAAAATAACATTTCCAACTAATGCTAGCAAGTTCAAAGCACACAAGTAAAATACAATTCCTTAAAATAGGGGGAAAGATTAGATTACCCTGAGACAAAGTCAGGACCCCAAATTATCATATTAAACTACATCAACAATTGATTTAAATGCTATCAAAAATCAAAACAAAGTAAGACATGATTTGAAAATATGCCGTAGATAAGATTAAAATGTACCATAAACCTTAGCAAGGGTCAAGGGTGCCTTCTGGAATACAATGGAAATAGTATATAATTATTATTATTATTTTTTGGAAGTAACAGGAGTCTTGCTCTGTCGCCCAAGTGATCTCCCTGCCTCAGCGTCCCAAAGTGCTGTAATTATAGGTGTGAGTCCCTGCAATCAGCCCAGTTTTGGAGCATCAAAACAGTAAATATTTCACCAATTACAGAATGCCAGCACATGCCCGTTACAGTTTTCTGACCTGACAATTAAATGGAGAATCTTTTTGACAGCATGGTCCTTTATGTCAAGGCAGAACAGCACAGGGCTGGCGGAGGGAGAGGCACGTTGACATAATTCTCAAGTCTCTTTCTTCCTCTCACAACTTTTCTAGACTAACCAATTCCTATTTATTTTTCTATAGTCCGATTAATCTAAGTGAGGAAAGAAGTAAGGTATGGTGTGCAAAAATGTTAACAAATATCTTACGTTTTAACACTAGGACCCTCTTATACCTAGAATTAATGTCAAGAAACTACTCCAACAGGAACTTTTAATCTGTAGGATTTGAAAATTCCTACAATTGTCTCTCATGAGGGGAAATCAGAAGACTGTGTTCTAATTCAGACTCTGCAGCTAGACCACTTGACATGGCTGACCCTCAGTTTCTTATTCCATAAAATGAGCCACTTAAATTTTATTTTTTCTGGAATCCTTTCTGTCTTTAAAATCTACTGTGGAAGAACATTCTATTTAATGTAGTCCTCAGAACATTGCTAAAGTTTGTAAGCAAGCATGGCCGGGATAAGTCTAAGCAATGAGAAGAAATGGCTTATTTGAGAATTCTGGAACTAAATAAAAGTTATTTTTTCCTAAGTGGATGCACCTAAACTTACAAAATATTTGTGTCTGTGTGTATGTGAGTAAGTGAATGTCTGTGTGTAGGCATGTGTGTGTTTGTGTGATAAATTTTACTTGATTAATTTAGCTCCTTGGTATAATACAGTTTCATTTAATTGTATTATAAGCATAAAATTATGTCATTATCATTGGGATGATGGAAATCTCCAGTGCCTTAATCAGTGAGGGAATATTTAACACATAAAGCAGTAAACTCTGACAACAATACAATACAAACAATCTCAAACAACCCAATATTAAATGAGTTTGAAGGCTATAAAATTAACATAATTTACATAAAACGTGCATAGATGAATTTTTTTTACACAGATACCATACTTAGCGGCCAAAAACAAAATGTTCTTATTATGAAGGTTTTTTAAAAATAATTTTTGGCATTTTATGTTATTTAATATAATGTCCAGAAATAATTGAATGAGCCAGAAATACAAGAGGTTTTTGCATTGCAAAAATTTCTCCAAAGTTTTTTGTTAATAACAAGATGAACATTACAAATTAAAAATGTACACAGGGTTCTCATATATTTTCCTATCACTAGGGCAGTTTTTACAATACTTTTTAACTTTTTATTTTGACATGATTTTGAACTCACAAGAAATTGTGACATTTTGTAGGAAGTCACTGGTGCCTGTTATTCCTCGTCTTCCCAGGGTGACATGTGTAACTAATGAGCATAATCAACCAGGAAACTGGCACAGCACAGTTAACTACTCGTCAGCTGTTACTCAGATGGGAGGGTGACATGTGTAACTAGTGAGCATCATCAAACCAGGAAACTGGGACAGCACAGTTAACTAGTCGTCAGCTGTTACTCAGATGGGAAGGTGACATGTGTAACTAGTGAGCATCATCAAACCAGGAAACTGGGACAGCACAGTTAACTAGTCATCAGCTGTTACTCAGATGGGAGGGTGACATGTGTAACTAGTGAGCATCATCAAACCAGGAAACTGGGACAGCACAGTTAACTAGTCGTCAGCTGTTACTCATATGGGAGGGTGACATGTGTAACTAGTGAGCATCATCACCAAGAAACTGGGACAGCACAGTTAACTAGTCGTCAGCTGTTACTCAGATGGGAGGGTGACATGCATAACTAATGCGCATCATCAAACCAGGAAACTGGCACAACCCAGTTAACTAGTCGTCAGCTGTTACTCAGATTTAACTAATTTTTGCCTGCACTCATTTTTTTTTGCATTTCTACCTTTTTACATTCATTTTAACTTTCAGAGATGGCGTGACAACCTTGCCCATGTTTCCTTTTATTCTGTACTAATTCGAAACCCTACATGTTACGTTTTCCTTTGCATGCCATGAACAATCTGCATGGTTGATGGACTTAAAATGGACTTCTAGGCATAGCATTGGCTATTTGGGAAGCAATGACTAATATTTAGCTTACCAAAGTGGATTCCTAAAATATTATAACTCTCTGTGCTATATATGGTAAAGGACTCAAGTGCTGAATTAAATCCCGTTTCACATTAGAGACCATTAAGATAGTCATTGATTTAGGAGATGTTTATTGAACAGCTTATTCTGAGCAAATACCACTAGACAATATAAGGGATAAAAATATCCATAAAAGCAGTTCCCCAGTCATCAAGAGACTTGTGTAATATGGCAGGGGAAATACAATTGCAGAAAACCAAATGAAATAAACTGCAGAGAAGTAGGCTGGATGAGAGAGAGGCATGAGGGAATACCCTTATGTTTGTGGAGAGTTTGGCATATAAAATATTTCTCAGCCAAGACCAAGAAGTTTAAAATTATATGTCTGGTTTAATATCTCTACCCAAGTCCTCTCTGGACTCGCACCTCGGCTTGCAATCCCATTTACAATCATTTTATTATGGCAGTTTAAAAATCTACTTCAACATGTTTAATTTTTAGTCATGCCCCCTCTTTAACACTACTGTGCATCAAAAATAAAGATAAAATGCCACCTTGAAATTTGTTTTTAATTTGTCGTTTGGTAAATTGGTTGGTGTATTTGTTCTTCCTATTTTGACTCACAAAATGGGTACAGCTTTGTCAAGAGGAGAGCTGAATCTTCATGGGGAGTGGGAACATTGCATTTATTTTTCTTTATCTCAAGCTACAGCCTTTAGTAAAACTGACTATTAGGACATGTTCCAAAACTTAAAAATGAAGACAAATCAGTAAGTACTGTGCTTTACAGAGACAAATGAACATTAACGTCCTTTGGCTACTCCTAACTGCTGCTGACAATGTTATTTGTCTTAAGGGGCTTGCTTATTCTAAAGAATACAGTTGTGAATATTTTGCACAGTATCGTTACTAACTTATTTAGAAGTATAACTAATTGAAATCTAAGAAGAAAGTAATGATCTAAGCTGCATCTTAGTACAGAGGGTATTTGGGATGTGGATTCAGATTGCCTGAGTTTCTATCCTGGTTCCCCCAAGAGATACTAAGCAAGTGGCTTCACCTCTCTGAGCATTAGTTTCTCAGCTATAAAATTAGAGAAATAATAACAACAATAATAATGCATAACATAAGGTAGGATTGGTATAATAGAGGGTAAGTCTCAGTGTATCAGTGGGTTAACCAAACCTTACAATCTTTCTCACTCCCCTCAGAGTCTGAGGTGTGTCCCAGGTTGGTGGCGGCTCTTCTTCTTCTACAAATGAGCTCCTTTTATCTTGTGGCTCCATCTTCTTTAGAATGTAGATTCCAATGACACTGCTTTGTGTGTGTCTGTTGGAGAAGAAGATGAAGATACCCCAGTCAGATAGAAGTTTAAAATATGGAAGACGTATGCCTAGAAAATGTCTATAGACTTGGACTGAAACTAGGAAATGCCATGTCTATGTTATTTCGCCCAATATCGGTCACAGAGCCCAGGGGACTGGAGGTAGACGGTGATATGGAGTCAGATGAAAAGAAACCAGGGTTTGGTAAATGCCCCGTCGGCTCTGCCAGAATTATTAAACACCACAAGCATTCTTGTATTGAAACATGAAATCTTAGAATTTTGCCTTGTAACAATCTCTATATATCATTTTTTATATTGTTTATTAGTACTTTGGCATAACTCTAAGCGCTAGCTGTCTATTTAGAATCGATTCTAAAACTTCAGTCTTCTATAAACAAGCTGGCAGGTCAGCCTCATTACCCGGGTACTGCCGAGAAGAACAAGTTGCCTGCAACATCATTGGAAACTCCCTTAGCAAAGTATTCACTTAGCACTTTAGCTTTTAGCATTGCGAGAAGACCTATCCACCCAGATCAATGCAGAGAAGACAAGATATATTTAAATATTAATATGAAAATATAACCAGAGTAATGTAAATCCTTCAACCAAAGAAAATGGAATAACCATTGCTCCTATTATCTCTGCTCTGAGATCCTAAATTATTTCCCTTAATTGATGGTACTTAAATTAGATACATCACTCATTGGCATTTCATAATGGCCTTGTGACCTGGAGAGTATCTTTTATTTCCTCTCTGATTTTTGCTAATTTTTGTAGTATTGCTAATATTTGAGTTTTTAGTTGTTTGTAATATCTTTCTATCATAAGCCTAGTATTTTGAGCTATATGTGTGTGTGTTTATTAACATTTACAAATGCCTACTACACTACATTAAGTTTGGAGTCAGAATAAAACGTGATAACTGCTCATAATATTCTTTATTATTGTTAGCTGAGGATTCTTGGGATAGGTAGGGTCATGAATGAAAAGAGATAAGAGGAAAAGAGTTGATACTGGGATTAAATAACTAAAAAGTATCTGGATCTCCAGACCCGATAAAGTTCTGCAGCAGAGCATGGCAAACCATTACTTTTTATCTTTCCAGAGTCTTTCATTTCCAAGATGCTAGATCACTGTTAAAGCACATTGTGAAACTGCTAGTGGACAGGCCAGCACCTAGGAGATAAAGAGTTAAGCATGATTCATTTTTTCCCCCTAGAGATACAGATCAAAGACAAAGAAATTCTTCTTTCCTTAACCTAGTTTTAAATAATCTCGTGGAGTGGGGAGAAAACAAGCAATGTCTCTATTTGTGCTATGGTTTGGCAGGGGCAATAATTATTCAAAAGTATTATATCAAGATAATCCACTGAGAAGGCTCTTCTTATGTAAGCAACCTGCAGTTCTCTGTCCCCTGACCTGTCTCCATGCACAACCCACAGCAGGAGTGGCCATTAAGAGCCTGTGTATTATTGAGTTGGCAGAAAGCATTAAAACCAGAATAAGAGTCCTTAACCCACTGGGGAGAGCTGAAAAGATGAGCAAAATTTTCACTCTGAGCTTCAAGACTCCTTATACTTCAACATTAGAGACAACCCTGAAAGGAATAAGCTTTACTCAAAGAAAGCCACCCTTTGAATAAAACATGATTTACCCTCCTCTTTCCCTCAAGCTGCTTTCCGCCATCACATAATTTTTGACCTTGTAAAAGTTGGCAGAAGTGTCGTGAGCAAGGCTGTAGCTTGACGTGGAACAGAAATAAAGCACCAGTGAAAGCTGGGTCTCAGTACCCGCCTGTGTGATGGGGCATGTTTAGGGTAGAAGGCTGTTACTTTCCCACAACTTGTCAAACTGACTAGAAAATCCACAAAGAAGCCTTTTGGCTAACTCAGGTTAAAAAAATTCAGACATAAACAAGTCAAATAGAAGTAAATTTAGAAGAAATAAAATAAAGACAATGTTGCTCACTTCTGTCAGGTCCATGGCTCTCTTGATATATACAAACCCTAGTTTCTGCCTCATTCCTGCAGCCCAGGTACAGGAGACACAGGTCCTACACCAAGTGATTTTAGGAATTCAGAGGCAAGCATTTGCGTTATAACTCACAGTGCAGGAGAGGAAGACGGGCAGGATCCGCCTCTGTTCTCTTCATGAACAGTGGAGGGCACCTGGCTCCCACCCAGCCTAATCATGCGGGTTTAAAGGGGTTTGGCTCAGGGCATCCTAAAGTCATGGGGGAGAGACTGTTTAAATATTGGTCACGTTCCATTCCCTTCAGGGGGACTCTTCCAGTGCCAATCTCGGAAGAGCCTGGAAGACCCTGAAATTTCTGCCCAGAAAGAAAATAAGGTATGATATTTTTCCCTTCCTGAATTTCCATTTTCCGTCTATGCTTCAGCCACCTAGACACAGGTACTTCTGGCTTCATAGCTCCTCAATTTGTATGATTTATATATCATATGTCTGTCCTTTCTCCAGCCCCGGTCCAAGTTGCTTCAGGGCATTCTGGAGTCACCATATCATGTAAATATGTAAATAATTAATATATTTTTAGATATTTCCATTTTAATTTGTTTCTTCAATAAATAAAACAATGTCCATGTAGTAATATTATTAAATGGGGGAAAATGAAGTGAGAGATATTATATGGGGTTGTTCTAGAAATGGTGCCAAACCAAGAACCCTTCTTGATAATACCAATACCTTCTATTTATCTTTACCTATTTTACATCTTAACAAGCAGATAATGAAACACATATTCATTGGAAAGGTAGGTAGGAAGGGAGGGAGGCAGGACAGAAGGAAGGAAGGAAAGAAAGAGTTATTGGTTCAGCTGAAAGTGGCATTTTTCCCTATAGGAAAGGTCTGATCTCAGGATTGACATTTAAACAGGTAATGCATTAAGAATCCAAGCTCCAAAGCCTTATTTTTTGTGAAGAAGACAACTGAGACTTGGGCAGGCAAGACCAAAAGTCAGGGCAGTGGAGGAACTGCAGACTGAGGAAAGCTCTTTCTATCACACTGTGTTCCATGAGTGCTCTGTTTAAATGTATACAAGACAATATCACATGGGTGGAAAACTCAAGTCTTTAGCTGGGAAAGCCAGGATTTGAAGTCCAGGCCAGTCAGTGAGCAAATTGCTTAATCTTCTTAAGGCTTTTCTTTTCAAAAGAAGGTTCAGAAAGTGGCACTATTATCACCTGGGGGTTGTTCTCACTCGCTACAGAATCCCAAACCCCACCAAAAATCAGTCTCCCATATTGGGAAACCTCATGTAAGCAATGGATCCATTATGTAAGAAACACAACTTAAGAAATCAGCAATTCTCAGTCTTGGGTATGGATTACAATCACCTGGGGAGTGTTAAAACGTGCTGATGCCTGGCCCTCAGCCCTGGAGGTTAATGATGTTTGGGTAGGAGCTACAACCCATTTTAAAGAGTGCTCAGATGATTTTAATCATGTGACTAATACGCTGTCACCAGAGTGCAGTAGATTAGTATCAGCTCTTCTCTCGTCCTTTCACAGATTGTATGAGATAATGTTTATAAAGCACTTGGTATGTACCCAGCATAGATTATGTGCTCAAAATGTTGTTTCTCATTTATCTTCTTTCTTTTTTCGCCTTATCTTTCTCCTCCTTCTTTATAACATAATGCATACATTAAGGTCAATTTTTTCTTTGGTTTAGGTTCTTTTGCTACTTACTTATTCAATTTTTTGAATATTTTTGATAAATAAAATTAAATGTTTTCATAGAGCATGCCGGCTCTTTTTTATGCATTGGCAAAACAACGGGAACCCTCGTAGAACACAACTTCTGTAAGAGAGGGACTCTCTTTGTTGCTATCTCCACTACACCCAACCCTGAATTCAGTGGCTCCTTTATTATAGGAAGTAAAACAAATAAATGGTGAAATATGTGCCCCTTCAAAACAATAAGTATATTGTAGTTAACTATTTGGGGAGAGGGACAAAACCAAAACCCAAAGAAAACACTTTCCTTTTAATATCTAGAATAAAAGACCAGTTTCACAATGTCTTCTTAGTTTGATTTTTCTCTTAATTTTAAAAACCTATTATGCCCCCCTTTAAATGGATGATAAATAATGATGTTGTTTCTTGTTATACGATTATCAGAATAAGTAATCTGACAAGCCATCTGTGGTTAGACACACCTGACCTTGACAGTGACAGTGCCTGGGTGGAGCCGGACCCCCACCTCTGCTGTGGGGTGAGGACAGCACACAGTCAAAACGCATGAAGACCTGCTTCAGGGCTATTGTGATCAAGGATTTATATTTTAATATTAATACATCCATGCTTTTGTTGGCTCAGAAGATTATTATTCATTGTTTCTAATTGCTCCATTTCTGGATCTATTCGTAAATACACATCATAAGAACATTTTCAAAAGATCTGTCATGGGATTGTCTCTATTTTTTTTTTTTTTTTTTTGTGCTTTTAAATGTAAAAGCCCCCAAAAGAATTGGCAGCAACTCAAAATAATGATTATGTAAATGAGAAAAAAAAAAGTCCTGCTTTTAAACCAAAGAAAAGCAAAATTGCAGCCCTCTTCTTTCCTGGAGATCCAGTTGCTTCTTAATTCTAGGGATATTCTCTCCAGAACACATCTACTGTAAAGCTGCAGTGCAGGGTAGGGCCAGTAGCCAGTCCATACATTCACCCTTTATCATAAAATGTAAACTGTTCTCTTTCTACTGGCACTCGCATCAGGCCACTGAGTGTTTGTTTCTTTTTTTGTGTGGTCGAATATAAATTCTGGTTGGAAAAGAGAGACAGAGAAAAAAAAAAAAAGCTTTCCAGATATTACAATAAACACACACAAAGGAAGAAAAAAAAATTCTATCTCCATTGAGCTTAACAATCAGCAGGGCCCAAATTACCTCTTATTAACATTTATTTTACAAAAGAGGCAGGGTATAATTTGGTGATAGATTCAGATTTGGAGAGGAGCTATAATCAGCCTCCTGAAGTGCTCTGCCTGAAGGATATGGCTGCTATTTTTTTTTTTTTTAATTATATTTCTCTGCCCCCAGCCCCCTCCCCAATCTGGAGAGTCTTTCACTTCTATCTCTCACGCCTGCATCTCTCCCTCCTCCCTTCTGCCCTTCTTTCTCTCCTCACCAGTCCCCTTTCTCTCCCTTTCTCTCTTTAGGCCTCTTTGAATAAAGCAGCCTCTTTCAATAGCACAGGCAGGCCTGAAGATTAGAAAGCCTGACGTGGAGATGGGGCCGGCTGAATAGGAGCAGGAGGCCCCACTCTTCTGGCGGACAAGGCCTTGGGAACCCGTCCAACTGCAGAGAGCATGTGTTGGGGCCCTGAATAGGCAAGCAGCAGGCCAGCCCATATGTCAGCCTGTGCCACAAAGACTCCTCTGCACATCTACCATGACAAACAGGATTACCGAAGACAATTAATCTGGCACGCTTTATCAAAATCAAGCACTGACCCCGACCTCTCCCCTTGGTGTGCGGCAGATGCCACGCTCCCATTCAATAGACCTCGAGTGTTCCCTTTTTCACTTCTGAAAAGAATCCAAGACCTGAATAAGGCTGGCGTGGACTAATTGCAGTGACTGTGTGAGAGTGACAGTCCTAATCTAATAGGATGAGTCTACCTTTTCTTCCACTTTTAATGGTGAGGCTGGCCAGAGCTCCTTGTCTACAGCAGACAGAGAAAAAGAAATGTATCAATTTTGCTTTTACCCATGTTGTCTGGTGCCTGCAGCTCACTGGGGATGGGGGAAGGGATGGAGAATCAGGTAGCCACTAGGTATTGCCTGACATTTGGGAGTTCAATCCTAGTGGGAGCAGGTATGCCAGTAGCTGAAGACCATAGTGGTTTTCATGATTTAGTTAATCCTTTTGTGGTACTTTATGGAAGAGATTATGATGCAGCAGAGAAGTGGCAGGGCCTCCAGAAAGGACAAGACTGCAGACCCGGATCTCCATCTACTCCATTCTGGGAACTTAATCTAATTTAGCCACATTTATTTGTCTCCACTTTTTTATGATTCTAATAAGTAAACGCTGGATGAGTATTTGTTAAGAATATTCACAAAGGTGCTTAGATTGATTTAGAAAGGAGAACCCTTTGTAGAAAGGAAATGCTTGTGATTTTTCTTGAATTGGAAAGACCAATGAGGAAGAGGAGGCCTTTGGCTGTGTTTCCTCCTGCTAGGAAGAGGCTGCTGGTCAGTATGGAGGTCAGAATTAAGCATAGGGGAAATGTAGGCTTTTTGTTGTTGTTACAATATCAGCTTACTTATAAATAGGCCTGAACACTCTGGGAATGAAGGAGCAAAAAAGAGGGTAACTCTTATATCAGCCAGTTCAACCTTGCAGAGTCCTTAAACAGACAGTTGAATCATTTCTCTGTAAAGATTCCAGAAGTCTTTCTCTAAAAATAAATAAGAAGCCACTGCATGAGGTAATGCAGCTTTTCTGAAAGCATCGTGCTCAGACCATCCTCATCGTGAGCATCTTGAGAACTCATTAAAAATACAGATGGATGGACTCCACAGGAGACCAAAGGCCTGTCCTGCCCAGTGAGAGCCTGTGTCTGCCTCCTGACCGTATTTCCTAGGTGATTGTCAGAACTGATGCTACAATTAAATGAAAAAAGGAGCACCAGCCAGACTTGGTTCTAGGTTTATCTCTACCTAAACTAGCTCTATCATCGGCCAAGTCATTCTCTGTACCTCAGTCTCTTTGTCAATAACACTGGATCAAGAGCTCCTTTGACTAGCGGAGTTTTAAATAACTTATTTCTGCAGATCTGATTCACAGAAAATTCATTCCTTCTTGTCTTGGAGTCTGACAAATAACATGTCTTTCTTAGCTCCCTTTTCATCGTATAATTTAGATGCTGTGCAAGATTGCTAAGAACATACTAGAATTCCAGGTTGTGTGAGATGCTATGTGAATTTTCCCCCCCAGGCCAGTTAGGAAAATGAAGTAGAAATTATCAAAGTTCAATTATTGGGAGAAGACAAAGATCATCTTTAAAGCATGTGTGAATACAGTCAGACCTCTAAGAAGTCATACTTGTATTTGTCTGATGGGAAGAAATTGAAGGTGAAAACATTTTTCTAAAAGGCATGGGAGTCTGGGTAGCAAAATGGGTGGGAATTGTACTGACCTGAACTGTTTGCTACCTTTGGCCCAGCTGAGATTCCCTAAGTAAGGGACATTTTCTATGTTTAGCCCATCATAAAGGACTGACACTGGAAATGTATATAGACTCTACCCTGAACAAAGTGCTTTCCTAAAGCATTTCAACCAAGGCTAGGGGAAGATTGCTTTCCCAATGAGTATCCACTGCAGAGTTACAACATCCTTGCACTTAGATATTAATTTTCCTTGAATACGGAATTCCCCTTAAAAATGTGAAAATCTAAGTTATTAATTTATTGGCTATTAAATTATTAATTTAAAGATTTATAATATCCAAGAGCAGTAATATTGTCTGATATTAGATATTAAGCATCTAATACATATAAACCTCTTCAAATATAGTGAAACATTTCTAAAAAAATGCATAAATTATATAAAACACAGGCATTAAAATATTATTATTCGTACTGACAAGAAAAATTGGGAGATTAGATGACATTTTTCTCCCTACAGGCTTCAATTTAGGAAGAAATAATACATATTTGTTTGTTGCTTATATCCAATAACAAGACATAAAACCAGATTTCTCTGAATCTCATGGAAATATATATTTATAGTTTTTTCAGACCCACAAGAAGATTTGATTATACTCATAGGTATATAGCTATTAGATTATACTCATAGGTTCTTAAGCAATAAAAATTTGGTCAGCAAGCATTTAACTAGACAGCTTTGGCCCCTAAAACTATTTTCCATTCTGACTTTCCAGCTTTATTAAACGATCCTGGTATTTTAATGCTACAAAGAGACTCAGCTCTGCAGACCTAAGTGTACACATGTAGATGAGATTGTCATGTGCTCGTTATTAAAATGATCCCAGGCAAAGCTAATTTTGAAGAGCTGTGGGACTGAGATAAAATGAAGTCCTGCCCTCACTTGTGGGGAGAGGCTATGGGTAGGATTTCAGGCTGGCGAGCCCCAGCTCTAAAGAATCCCTCTGTGTTGTGCTGATTGCTTTGGGCTTCCTGGCCTGGAGGGAACAATAGCTCACTGCTGATAAGCAAGGGGTGATTGTCCTTGATAAGCCAGCTGCTGGGGGCCCTGCCTGCTGGGGTCAGGCACTCACTAACCCTCAGGACAACTCTCACAGTTGAAGAACAAAGCCTCTTCCCTCATTTACACAACTACAAGTCTGGGCAGGTTGTGTTTCATTTCTTGTGAACATCTCAAGAAAATGCACCAGAGAATAAATCTAGATTCCTTGAAATACCCAGAAAACCCCTTAGAATAATCCACTGCCACTTGAACAATAAAAAATGATTCCAACCCCACCCTTTCTTGAATCCCTTATCTTCCCTTTCTTGAATCCTTCCATGGTTACAACACCCCCATGAATGCTGAGATAAATGGCTGCTTAGATAATTCAATGTCAGAAATATTGAGCACACTTTAGGGGGATGGCAGTTGTAATGGTTGTTTCAAGTGTTGCAGTACAAAAGCTGAGACTATCAAGATTTTTTGGCAGGCTTTGCGTTTAACTTGTCATATTATATGTTGCAGAATTGCAGTTCGGGATCAGTATAAATCAGCTTGGAGGACAGGGAAGCTGAGGGGATGGATTACATCAGCAGCTTGTGGGCTAAACAGAAGGTGGCAGCATTTTAACATCATCGGACACATGCACACACAGCGCACACACAGATGCTATGGCCATGGTCAGTGGGTTATTGTCTGAATTCCTGACAGAAAGTTTATAGCTGTATGCTTATGGCAGCAAGAAGCAGAACACACACTTGTGAGAGGTTTATTTGGATAGACAGCACTGGGCACTTCCAGGCTCCATTGCCAAAATATACAGCAAGGAGGGAACCAAGGCATTAGGCTGAAAATATCTATGGTACGGTCAGAAAGTTTTCCATGTTCCATTCTTGGTTAAAACCCCAGGATGAAAGGTATAAATGCGTCAAAATTAACCTGAATAGACAGTTTCATTTTTTTTCTTCTTCCTAAAGAACCATACAAAACTAATTTATAACTGGGAAAATTCTGTATTGTGAGTTAAGAAAACCGTGACCTAGTATGGGCTCTGTGTATGAACAGGTGTGAACCTTTAGGTTTATGCTTTAATGTTGAAATCTCCAAGTTAACAACTCCAACTCCACTACTGACTAACTTAGGACCCTGGGACAAATCTCAGACTTCAGTTTCTTTATTTTTCAACTAAGATAATTTGTGAGATTATGAAGATTTGTGAGATCATGCCTGGTTCATATTAGGTGCTCAATTAATACTAACTTTATAAATACTACAATTATTATTATTGACTTTCAGTGTTTTCTCCCCAAATCTGTCAATTATTTAATTTGATTCTTACAGCACTTCTGGAAAGTGGGCAGAAAATAATTCTTATTTTCACTTTACAGTTAGTGCTAATGAGTGGGTTAATGCATAAGCCATGTTGAAAACCAGATCTGCTCACCAGAACTCAGTTTTCTGATTAGTGAAAGAAAGAAAGAGAGAGAGAGAGAGAGAGAGGAGAGAAGGAGAGAAGGAGAAAGGAAGGAAGGGAGGGAGGGAGGAAGGAAGGAAGGAAGGAAGGAAGGAAGGAAGGAAGGAAGGGGATCTTGAAATGGGGAACGGTTCTTTCCATTTCTAATATTTGAAACTTTGTCATTTGGTTTAACTTACACATAGTAAACAGAGATCCAGAAAGAAATTAATTGCATTTTAATCTTAATGGTAATTTGCTACAAAAAGGAGAAACACCTGTTTGCTATGTGCACCCAGAGCTCTTATGCTTTACAAGAAGTAAAATAAATGTTGAAATACTAGTTCTTGTGAAACCTAACAAATGACAAAAATCAACTTAAATTGTGAGCATTTCACAAAAGAAACACTGCTTAATTTTATACACAGCCAAGCACTGGACTATATATTGTAGTCAACTCTAGTCCCACCCATTGGCTTCTTATCTGTGAGAGTGCTTCTCCTAAAATTAACCTAACTTAAATTTACCCTGTATGTTCTAGGACGAGGGCAATTATCAATAATACTAATTAAAAGAATGACCTTCAAAGAACAAGCAAACATTAGTGAAAGCCATTCCACTAACACTGCTTGCTAAGAAGTGGGGTGTTTTATTTACAGCTGTTGTTGGACAAAATGTCTGAAATCTCACAATTGTTTCAAGTGAACAACTGCCACATTTTTTACATAGTACTTTTGTACAATTGCACCACACATAAGAAATCAAGCTTCGTGTATGACCTCAGCTATCATGAAGGTCATTGAGAAAGTTTCATTGCATTGTCCAGAAGTGTTTTAATTTCTACATCTAATGCAGTGCTATAGCTATATTTTACAGCTTTAAATTGCACCTTTTGTTCTAATGGCAAGATTTTCTAGAATTCTAATAATTTAGATGAGAAAAAATCTGTCATTGTAAAATTGTCAAAATAGAAGATAACAAAATAATGTTTGGTAGGCAAGGCCCTTCTTTGCTAACAATTCTCATAGCAAACATCTGAGCTGCCTTCCCTCCCTTTGCAGTAGACCCTTTCTTTGCATGTCAAAGGTGTGTGCCCCTATATCTGTGCAATCTTCAAATTTATAACATTTTAGTGACAGAATTTCACAAGTCTTGCAGTGAATCACTCATGACTAATGTGGCAGAGACTTTCAGTAGTTACTGAATACCAACACTTTCTCTCCACACTTTTACGTCACCTTGAAGTTAGGCTGGATGATGTGAGTACATTTTATGGCCTATGGGGTATGATTGGAACTGATGTGTCTCTCTGATGGGCTAAAGACATTCGTGGAGACCCTCCTGTTTTCTCTTTTGCTGCCATGGAGAAAAGGATCCTAAAATCACAGGAAAGAAAATAACCTAAATTGTTGAGTAACTGAAAAGATACTCTTTTTGAGCCATTGACCCTATGAAAACATTATTTGAGTGAAAAAAGAATATATTTGTTTCTGCTTCAAAGTTGGCTTATCCTAACAACTATCATAATAAAATCTATCTTCAGCAACATTTCATAGTAAATAATATAAGTTCATAAATCTGTTTCTGAGATTATTATTCTGTATCTACTGATAGTGCTGCAACAGTTTTTGAGTTACCCTGGTCTCTACCAGATCTGGATGTATGCATAGAGAAAATTTGGATAATAAATCTCATCACCATACATGATTTGCAAACTACATAATGTAAACCCACTTTCTGTTATACTTCCCTCAACTTCACTGAGAATCACTGGTATAGAGTATTTGGAAGAACATTACTTCAAATCAGGAATAAAGAAACAACCAAAGTGGGTAACTGGCAGTCAACAAACCTTATTAGTCACTAAATGAATTTTAACATCAGACTTGCAGTGCCCACATATTTGAAAGACTTTTTCTAAATCTTTGTGAATTTCACTATTTCTTAAACTTTAATGTCTTTTTTTGCTTGGAACATATCATATTTATAATTCTTAATTTCAGATTTTTTTCATATGTATGTATTATATATGCATACACACACACACCATACAATACTATCATTTTGCCTATAATTCTAACCCAGATAGAATCAAATATTAGATATCAAATATTTGGTATTATCTGTTCTTTAAATTCTCCTCATCCTATCAGTCAGGGTCCAATCAAGAGACAGAAAACATACCTTTTATTTAAACAGAAATAATATAAGAATTGTCAACTGATATAAAGTGGCATAAAAGATAACTCAAAAGACAAGAAAATAATCCTAGGGTACAAGGGAGATAGGAGTGCAGGAAGCCTCTATCCCTAGGGCTAGGAAACAAGGAAAAAGTGCTTGGAATTATTGCAACATAGAAGCTTAGGCAAGCACCACAGAGTGGAAGCTCAGGCTTCTGAGGACGAGGAGCTGTTTATCTTGTGCTGCTGTCTCTGAGCCTAGAAGAACTCATAGAGCTGGAACCTCCCCTCTGAGGAGGAGGCATTGGCCAACTAGTACTGACGGGGAGTGAGGCTGGGTCTACAAGTATTATAAAATGTGCAGTCTTGGTTTAATTGTTGTTATAGTTGGGAACTGTTTCACTGTTGAACTGAAGAAGCATAGCGAGGCTGTCGCTCACAGAAACAAGACACAGCTGAGAAGGGAGCAGAGTGCCTGCAGGAAACACACACGATGTGGTAAGCCTCTTTTCCTTCCTTTAGCTGTGTAGATACCCCTTCCTATCTCCTACTGACATTGTCTAATAGGGAGCCAGATGCCCAAGCGGAAAAGTGATTTTCACATCCCCTTCTCATCATCAGAAAAAATAGTACAGAAAAGTAGATATAATGCTGAGAAACCATCACTAAAAGGTGGCAAATATTCTTTCCTGTTTTACTTTGGAAATAACTGTCTGTTGGTAATTGAAAAAAAAACAAGTGATTCTGACACTTATTTTCTTCCTTACCCATAGACTAACGATAATAAAATTTTGCTAAATGCTATACTTTAATCTAATATTCTCCGTGTAGTAGAAACAGTGCCATTATTAGAAATAATAAATTTTGGCCTTAGAATAAGAAAACCTAGGTCCTAATCCTCCACTTACTGCTTATATGATCATTGGAAAATTATATAACATATCTGAGATTTAATTACCTCCTGGGAATGTTATTGAATTACAAAAATAAAATATGAAATAATTATTTCTGCTTGGTTCTGCAACAGCCATGGCAATTCACCTTGTAAGATCATCAACTACAGTGGCTGTACTCTGAAATCCATCATGGCATTTACATTGAGACCACACTTCCCCTGAACTGCTAAAGATGGCATATGACTGGCACACTAAAGCAGGCTTGTTCCTGGGAGAGAGGAGACCCTTCTGACAGCCTGCTTGGTCCCAAGGATTCCCCGACATCCTGAATGAATTTTCCTTAGACTGTATAGCAGTCAAGGACACTTCTAGCAATTTTTCTTTTCTCTCTACTTCACCTGAGGTGGAGACTTCATGGTGGTCTGATGTCACACCTTGTGACATATCTTATAATTTTTTGGCAAAATGTGGACATTTGCATCAGGTAATAGAAATTGAGGTAAATAAGCTTTTGGTTTTGAGAATTGATGTTACTCTGTCTGAAAGTTATGCTGTGTTTAGTGAGTCTACAGCTGCAGCTCTCAGAGGCTCTAAATTCTATAGTGTCCTTTTTTGTCAACCCTCTTTATTTTGGGCTTCCCTAAGTGCTCCTTCGCAGATAGAGTCTGTGTGTCTTGCAGCTCTTCTAGCTATAATCCCCTTACTACACTAAAGTACAATAAGTGTATTGATAAGATGTAGGGAAGGGGGTTCATTTTATAATCTGTCTTTGTATGGGCCTGTGCCTCAGATGTCTTCACAAATGTTTTTCTCCTTCTTCTTCCTGCTCCCTTGCCTAGCTGTAACATTTTACAACATTTTCAACCTATCACCTGAATTAATGATCCATTGACTCTATTTTGATATCTTTTTTCTTTCTTTCTTTTCTTTTTTTTTTTTTTCCTTACAGCTTAGACAAAAAGACTAGAAGGGACTGGAGGGGAAGAAACTTTCTTCCTCTAGGTAAGATAAAGCTCTGTCAAAATCCTTTCCCCTAGAGAATAGACTTGTACTATGGAATAGGCTCTGAGTTTATTTCACAAGGATTACCCTTCTCATTTCCCACAAAGGGCTCTCTCATGTATTTTTCTGAAGATAAAGCCCAGGCCAATATGGACCACTTCCCACTTACCCTTACCCAACCCAGGAGATTATTACTCTGACTTGGCATTCAGCAATTCATCAAAAATTACCATTTAAGTCTTCCTGCTAGTTTAAGCTTCAGCTGCTTCTCTCTGAGAAAGCAGATCTCAGATATCCCTTTGGTTAGGTCTTTCTCTCTCTCCAGCTGTCTCTCAGTTTCAGGGTAATAGTTCTCTGATAAGTCCAAGAAAAGGTCACTGATTTTTAGTTTGTCCAGATTTTTCTTGTAATAAGAATGGGAGTTATGACTTCCAGGAGATTTCCATGTCAGAGATGAAACCAGAGGTCATAGTCACATCTCTGGTTTCAAAAAACCAACAAATATGGATGCAACATAAAACATTGCTGTGACAGCGTGATGATGAACTAAGACCCTATCTCCTTCTTCAACTTCACAAAATATTTGAGACACCCAAGGTGATGTCTGTGGCTCAAGGAGTAGGGCACCGGCCCTATATACTGGGGGTGGCAGGTTCAAACCTGGCCCTAGCCAAAAACTGCAAAATAAATAAATAAAAATAAATAAAATTTTTTTTGAGACACCCACAACTCTTAAATAGCTTTGACTATCCTATATCTTCAGGTCCAAATTGTTTTCTCTCTAACTCCCTGATTCATGACCTTGGAGAAAAGAACATCAAAACTCACATGAAGACAACTCTGTAGGGTAAAGAGATCTGCTTCGTAAATTAAACAATATGCTCCTGAATGATCAGGGGATCAATGATGGATTAAGAAGGAAATTTTAAAAATTCTAGAAAACAAACAAAAATGAATACACAATACCTATAGGATGTGGAAAAGCAATAAGAGGAAAGTTTATTGCAAAAATTACCCCATTAAAAATGCAGAAAAGCTTCCATTAAACAACCTAATAATGTATCTCAAAGAAATAGAAAAATAAGAGCAAACAAAACCCCAAATTAGTAGAGAAAAATATATAATAAATATTATAGCAGAAATAAATGATATTGAAACAAAAAAAAACATAAAAGATCAGCAAAACAAAAGATTGGATTGTTTTTTTTAAAAGATAAAAAAATTGACACATCTTTAAACAGACTAAGCAAAAAAGAGAGATAACTCAAATAAATAGAATCAAAGATGAAAAAACAGACATTATAGTTGATATAGCAAAAAGCCAAAGGATTATAAAATGAACATTAGAGACGATGATAAGCAACTATATTCCAAGAAATTGTAAAATCTAGAGAAAATGGATATTTTCCTAAATACGTACAACCTACCAAGATTGAACCAGGAAGAAATCCAAAACCTGAATAAACCACTAATAAGTAACGAGATAGAAGCAGCAATACAAAGTTTCCTATCAAAGAAAATCCTTGAAGGCATCACTGTTGAATTTTACCAAACATTGAAAGAAGAAATAATATCAATTTTACTTATATCATTCCAAAAAATTGAGACCTATCTCACTCTTATACCAAAACCAGACAAACAGAAAAAGAAAGAAAACTATAGACCAATATCTCTGATGAACATTGATGCCAAAGTCCTCAACTTTGGAGACCGGGCTGTTCTCTTTCTCTGCACAGGCTTGCAAAACTCAACAAAATACTAGCAACACATTCAACAACACATTCAAAAGATTATTCATCATGATCAATTCAGATTTACCCCAGTGATGCAAAGGTGTTTCTACATATGTACTTCAATCATTGTGATACATCATATCAACAGCATGAAAGACAAAATCCATATGATCATTTCAGTTGATGCTAAAAAAGCATTTGATAACATTCAATATTTCTTTTCTTTTCTTTCGTTTTTTTTTTTTTTTTTTTTTTTTTACTGTTTGTAACCCCCTCAGTTTTCTTTATTGTGAGCTATCAAATTTTTCCTCTTTCTTATCCCTATGCATCATTTATATGGTTCTTGTTTTGGTACAATTCCCCATAATATCCAGAGTGTACTGTTTTGTGAGCAGACTGAACATTTTTTTTTTCTTCTTCACATCCAGTGCGGAGTTATAATTGGAGACAGATTTCCACCCACAAAAGCTCCAGATGTTAAAATGTTTCCCAACATTAACTTAATACAGTGAAGGCAACACCTCCCTCCCGCCCCTCCCAGTAGGGTTGGGATTCTACTATATTCCCTACTGGTTTACCCTTCCCTCACTGTAAAGGGTAACATTTTCCCTGGATGCAGAGGCTCCCTCATAGTCTCCAAGACCGAAGGACCCTAATTTTGGGACTGCAGCTTAAGTGTATTAGATTAAACACCATGAAAACATGCAAGACGCTCTTTTAAGGGAAGAGGAAGCTGGTCAGAGAAATGCCTGCAATTTTCATCCCTAACTTGATTTTTAAATCCATGAAGGATCTTACAGAACATCTTTTGGGTTAATCCATGATGCAACAGCATCACAAAAAATATATAAAATCTTGAATTACACCACTGGGACTCAGACTAATCATGGTACAAATCCCACAGAATGTGGAATCGTTTTCCTCATTGTCTCTTATGTTTCCCAGAGAGGTGCACCAGGGTCTTATAAACTGCTGTAGCACAGGGGCCACTTCTTGAGGACAAACGTAACCAAGACAACCAATTGTTATTGCTGTATTCTCTAACAACGTCTTTGGTGTGTTGGTTGCTGTATTCTCTAACAACGTCTTTCATCTGTTAATGATTTCTACCAGCTGGTGCAACACCATAGGAATATAAGGCTGTATCTCTATACCCATTTGAATAGAGATTTCTCCAATTGCCCATGTGGCATTGTTGCAGACTGAAATGAACTCTGGATTTAGGTTTGTTCCCAAGATTGGCATGAAATCAGCTATACAAGGCTTAACGTGCTGAAAGCAAGCTTTTGTCAGGTCACCTAATAGGGCAAAAGAACTCTGTCGAACTTCTGGCAATTTATCCTGCATGCACTGATACATTAATGTTAGGATGTTACTTCGGACCACCAGTTGTTCAATGTTGCCTCCAAGTCCTTCAGCCAGGCCACTTAGTAAATCAAGAGCCACTATCATAAAATCTTTATCTGGAGCCTCATATTGATCAGGCTGAGCATTGTTCAGCATGGCTTGTGCAAGTGTTTTCTGTACTAGATTTACACAACGCTGATACACAGGTTCACAGTGGGGAAGGAAGCCAGGCTGTGGCAACCGAAGATAGGCACTCAAGTAAAGGGAAGAGATTTTTATCTTCATCCTTTAACATGTTCCATTTCTGGATCAGTGGAGGTATTAGCATCTGAATATATTCTGGTTTGTTTAAATGATGTCCTACTGAATTCGCTAATGTTCCTATGGCATCGTAAAGAATGAGCAAGTTCTTATGCTGGTATTTACTAAATGCGAAGACCAGGGTATCAAGCATATAAGCAAGGTAAGGAACAAGTTCTGTACAAGCTTCCTCTTCTAGGGTAGCAAAGGCACTGCAGGCAGCTTCTTGTACTCTCTTGTTGCTATCCAAGATGCACTTGAGCAGTTCCGTCATTAATAGCTTCAGGTACATGTCTGGGGGCTGGCTGACTACCCAGTGTGCATAGTGGCTAAGAGTCCAGCACAAGAGTGTTATGGAACGCACAAGAGCCTTTTTATCAGAGACGCACTGAATAAGGTGAGGAATGAGCTCAGGCAAGTATGGAACCATGCCTTGCATGCAACCTTCAGCAATTGCTCCTAAAACCAAGATGCCTGATTCTTTAACAACCCACTCGTGATGAAAAAGTAATTCCTTCAAAAGGGGCAAAATATGTGGCAGTAGCTTATCATGATACACATTTGCAAGAACATCTAGGGCAGCAGCAGAACACTTTCTTAAATTCCAGTCAGAAATTGTATCATCGTCATCAATTTCATCATCATCATCTTCCTCTTCAATTCCATCTTCATCGTGCTGCTGAGCCACTGTTCTTGATCGGTGAAAACGTGGCCTTGTATCCTGTTCACTATCAGGAATTGTTTCATCTTCTTCAACATCACCCTTAAGCAGGATGATATCTATATCTGAGTATTTCATGCCATTCACTAACATTAACTTAGGAAGATGCCTTATGAGTACATCTTTGCATATTGGCTGTTCAGCTAAAGTTAGCCAAAATTCACAAGCTTCTAAAGCCACATTTTCATCTTGATTTTGAGTCCTCTGTAGCATGTACTCAACTATATTATGCATGTGAGGAAGCAGGTGATCCATCCTGACTTCGAGTAGCATCACAAGGGCCCACCACACATTTTTTCCACACCTCTAGTTCTTCATCACCAGCCATTGCAAGGAGATTCTCAATAAAAGAATCAATGTGCAACATCAGAGCTTGAATCCTGCTGATGATAAACTGATTGACACATGCAACAGCATGAGACCTTATTTTTGGACTACTGTTCTTGAAGAACTGCAAAAATTTGGGAATCATGATGTTGAGAGGACGATCTAAAACATCACTATCTAAAATTTCAGCTGAATCTTCACATATTTTTTGAAGACACCAAATGCTCCCTCACCGGTGTTGTAATCTTCGGAATCCAACAGACTACAGAGTTTTGGTAAGAGGTTAGGCCAACTCTGCAATTCTCCCATGGAGGCTATGGTTGTAATCAAAATATCAACTGTAGCTCTAATTAGAGGAGAGGAGTCACCAATATTATTTAAACATTTACTTTTAATAAAATCTGTTGCACCATTTGGGAAGTTCTGAAAATGTGCTTTTGCATTATTCTTCAAGATGAGACCATTCAATGATCTTGTAGGTTCATCAAATTACATCATGACGTAATTTTGCTCGCGGGGCGCATTGTGTGGGCCCTGGCTGCTGCCACCCGCGCCGCTCTCCACCCGCTGGGCAGGTCGGCAGCGGGCTTGGACTTGGCGGCCAGGCCTGCGCACATGTCGCGATCTCAGGCGGTGGCCCGGGAGCCCCCGCCTCCCGCAGGCCGGAAGCCAGTGACGTGAACTGCACGTGGCGCTGCCCCTAGTAGGGGCAGGAGCTTCTGTGTGGATTTTAAAGAAGTTCAATGAAATCAAGAGAACATGGAGAAACAATTAAGAAACCAGAAAAAAAAAAATCCGGAAATCAATAAAAAATTCACTAAAGAGGCTTACATATTTTTAATAGAACTTTTGGAAATGTACAATTAATCTAAGGAAATACAAAACACAGTGCAAAGTTTTAAGAAGACACCTGACCAAACACAAGAAAGAATCTCAGAGCTTGAAGACAATACTTTCAAAATAACACAGTCAAAAATAAAGAACAAAGAATTGTGAGGAATGAATAAAGCCCACAGGAAAAATGGGACTATGTAAAACTGCCAAATATTAGATTCATAGGCATCTCTGAGGATGAAGAAGAAAATACACAAGGGCTGGAAACACCATTTGAGGGAATAATTGGAGAAAACTTCCCTTTTTTGCAAGAGATTTACACATCCAAGTATAAGAAGCTCAGTAGACACCTGGGAGATTCACTACAAAGAGGCAAACACCAGATTGACCAAAGTCAATAGACATCCAAGTACAAGAAGCTCAATGAATACTTTGGAGGTCCATTGTAAAAGGAGATCACCAATACACATACTCTTCAAATTGACCAAAGTCAACATGAAAGAGGAATTCCTGTGAGTTTTATTGCAAAATTAGGTGACTAACAAAGAAAAATCCAGCAAGCTAATGCACACTTCTCAATGGAGACTGTCCAATCCTGAAGGGAGTGAGGCCTTATCTTAACAGAACAACTGCCAACCTAAACATGCATCAGTGTAAAACCACACAAATGCTAAAGCTAGAGCTTATATAAAGCAATAGCACAAGAGGGAAAACAAACCAATAATGTAGGTACTTCCCAGCACGATGAACATAACAGTATCCCACATGTCAATTATATCAAACAAACTGAATGGTCTGAAAAGCCTCACTTAAGAGACATGGGCTGGTTGAATAAACGAAAAAACACAACCCAAGTATCTGCAGGAAATACATATAACACATAAGAAGTCACACAGACTCAAGGGTAAGGGATGGAAAAAAAGTATACCATCCAAACAGAAACCAAAAGGAAGTGGGAGTAGCCATTCTTATATCAGATAAAATTGACTTTAAATAAACAATAGTAAAGAAAGAAAGATGATCATTATATAATGGTAAAGGGGGAACTTCAACAAGAAGATCTAACAATCATAAATATTTATGTACCAAACACAGGAGCACCAAGATTTATAAAGCAAATTCTACTAGACCTAATGACATAAATAGCAGCATCATAATTGTGAGGGACTTCAATACTCCAGTAATAGTACTGGACAGAATATCCAAGTAGAAAATAAATAAACACTGGACTTAGAAGAGATTCTAGAACAAATAAGCCTAACATTCATTTATATAACATTCTACTGCCAAACTACTGAATATAGTCTTCTCATCAGCACATTGAACATTATCCAAAAATCATTATATCCTTGCCACAAAACACTTCTCAACAAATTTAAAAAAAAAAAAAAAAAGAAATTATACCATGTATCTTCTCAGAATACAGTAGAATAAAACTAGAAATCAACTCCAAGAGAAACACTCAACTCTACACAAAGTCATGGAAATTAAATAGCCTGCTGCTGAATAATTACTGGATCAATGGTGAAATTAAGATGGAATTGAAAATATTTCTCAGACTGAATGATAAAATAGACACAAGGTATCAAAATCTACAGGAGTCAGCAAAAGAAGCCTTACAGAAAAAAATTTTGAGCCTTATATGTCAAAAAGACAGATCATAGATTAATAATCTAATGACACATATCAAAGAACTATTATTAGAAAAGGAAGTGCAAACCCAAACCCAGAGACAACAGAAGAATAGAAGTAACTAAAATCAAAGCAGAACTAAAATAAATTGAAAACAAAAAAGTAACATAAAGGATCAATGAACCAAAAAGTTGGTTCTTTGAAAAAATAAACACAACTGATAAACTTCTTGTTAGATTAACAAGGAATGGAAGAGAAAGGACCAAAAGAAGCTCAATTAGAAATTGAAAAGGAGCTATATACCACAGAAATAAATAATATCATCTGCAAATACTATAAAAATCCCCCCACATAAATAGAGAAAATAAACAAATTCCTGGAACCACACAATCTTCCAACACTCAATTAGGAAGAAATAAAACTCTTAAACAGACCAATAATAAGCACTGAGATTCAAGCAGTAATAAAAAAAAAATCTTCCAACAAAATAAAGCCACAGACTGGATGGTTACACAGCCAAATTTTACCAAACCTACAGAAAAGAGCTGGTACCCATATTGCATAAATTATTCCATGACATCAAGAATATAGAAATTCTCCCAAACTTATTCTACAAAGCCAGAATCAACTTAATGCAAAAGCCAGGAAAGAACACAAGATTTAAAACTGGAGATCATTATTCCTTATGAATAAAGATGCAAAAGTCCTAACCAACATACTAGCAAGTGGAATTCAACAGCACATCAAAAAAGTTACCCACTATCACCAAGTGGGATTTATCCTGGGATGCAAGGATGGTTCAACATACATAAATCAATAATTTAGATTCACCACATAAACAAAAGCAAAAACAAAGACCATATGACCATCTCAACACCATGATTCAGAAAAGCATTCAACAAAATTAGCACCTTTTTATAGTAAAAACCCTCAACAAATTAGGCATAGAAGAAACATAATTCAAATTTCTAAAACCCATATATGACAAATCCAAAGCCAACATTATACTGAATGGGGTGAAGCATTCCCACTAAGAAGTGGAATAAGGCAAGGGTGCCCACTGCCCCCACTTCTATTCAACATAGTGCTGGAAGTCCTAGCCAGAGCAATTAGGTAAGAGAAAGAAATAAAACATATCTAAAAATTGGGAAAGTAGAGGTCATATTATTGCATTTTGCTGATGATATGATCTTATATCTTGAAAATGCCACAGACTCCAGGAATTGGTAAATAAAGTCAGCAAAGTACTAGGTTATAAAATCAATGTCCAAAAATCAGTAGCATTCCCATACACAAAAATCTGTCAATTTGAGAGTCAAATGAAAGATTCAAAACTATTCACAATACCTACAAAGAAAATAAAATACCTAGGAATGTATTTAACCAAGGAGGTGAAAGATCACTAGAAAAAAGAACTATGAAACACTGAGGAAATCAATCAAAGATGATACAAATAGAAAAGCATATCATACTCAAGGATTGGTGGAATCAACATCGTTAAAACGTTTGTACTGCCCAAAGGGAATTAAACATTCAATGCAATTATCTCAAAATACCAACAGCATATTTCACAGATCTACAAAAATTATACACTTCATTTAGAACCAAGAAAGAACCTGAATAACCAGAGTAATTCTAAGCAAAAAGAAGAAGCCTGGAACAATCACATTATTAGACTTCAGGTTGTACTACAAGGCTATAGTAACTGAAACAGTATGGTATTGGCACAAAAATAGAGACAGACAAATAGAACAAGAACAGAGAATCCAGAAAGAAAACCAAAAACCTACAACCAACCAATCTTTGACAAAGCAGACTACAATGTACACTGGGGAAAAGAGGCCCTATCTAATAAATGGTGCTGGGAATACTGCATAGCTCATAGAAAGAGAGAGAGAGAGAGAGAGAGAGAGAGAGAGAGAGAGAGAGAGAGAGAGAGAGAGAAGGGAGGGAGGGAGGGAGGATCCATATCTCTCTTCCCTCTCAAACATTAATTCAAGATAGATACAAGACAAATGTAAGGCATGAAACCATAAGAATTCTAGAAGAAAATGTAGGAAAACCTCCTAGCTATATGACTAGACAAATAATTTATGACTAAGACCCCAATTGCAATCATGCCAAAAACAAAAATAAATAAATGGAACTGCGTTAAACCAAAACACTTCCATACAGCTAAAGAAATAATCAGCAGACCAAATAGATAATGTACAGAATAGGAGAAAATAGTCACAAGCTATACATCTGAAAAGGGCTCATAACCAGAATCTACAAAGAACTCTAGCAAACCTACAAGAGAAAAACAAACAACCCTATTAAAAAGTGGCAAAAGCAGCTCGACGCGTGTAGCACAGTGATTAATGGTGTCAGCCACACACACCGAAGCTGGCGGGTTCAAACCCAGCCCAGGCCAGCTAAACAACAATGACAACAGCAACAAAAAATAGCTGGGTGTTGTAACTCCCTCAGCTACTTGGGAGGCTGAGGCAAGAGACTCACTTAAGCCCAAGAGTTTGAGGTTGCTGTGAGCTGTGATATTACAGCACTCTACCAAGAGTGACATAGTGAGACTCTGTCTCAAAATAAACAAACAAACAACAACAACAAAAAAAAAAAGTGGCAAAAAACAAGATAGAAGCTTTTCAAAAGAAGATAGATGAATGGCCAGAAAATATATGGAAAATTCTCAATGTCATTAATCATCAGGGAAATGCAACTTAAAGCTACAAAGATGTATCACCTTACCCTAGTCTGAAAGATTTATCAAAAAGTCCCAAAATGATAGAGGCTAGCATGGATGCAGCAAGAAAGAAACGCTTATACCCTGTTGGTGGGCCTACAGATTAGTATATACTCTACGGAAAACAGCATGGAGATTCTGTAAGTAGACCTACCATTCAATCCAGCAATCCTATAACTGGGTATTTACCCAACGGAAAAGAAATCATTTTATCACAAAGACACCTACATTCTACTGTTGATTGTGGCATAATTCACAATTGCAAAGATGTGGAATCAACGCAAGTGTCCATCAATTCATGAGTATATTAACAAAATTTGGCACGTGTATGCCATAGAATACTACTCAGCCATGAAGTAGCATAAATTAATACCTTTTACAACAATTTACATGGAACCGGGGACCATTATCCTAAGTGAAATATCTAGAGAATAGAAAAACAAACACCACACTTACTCACTATTAACTGATTTGAACTAACTGGTGAGCACACATGTGCACAGAGGGAAGTAAAACTCAGTGGAAATAAAGCAGAGGGGAAGGAGAAAATGGGATGGAAAAAAGCCTACTTAGTGAGTACAATGAATACCATTCTGGTCATTGACACACAGCCCTGACTTGGCCTTACAAAAGCAATCCACATAAGCCGAAAACATTTGTACCCCAATAATATATTGAAATGAAAAAAAAAAAAAAGGTAGGCATGGTGCCTGTAGCTCAGTGGCTAAGGCACTGGCCACATACACTGGGGCTAGAGGGTTCAAACACAGCCCAGGCCTACTAAACAACAATGACAACTACCACAAAAAAACAGCTGGGTGTTGTGGCAGGCACCTAGAGTACCAGCTACTTGGGAGGCTGAGGCAAGAGAATTGCTTAAGCCCAAGAGTTTGAGGTTGCTGTATGCTGTGACTCCATGGGCACTCTACCAAGGGTGACACAGTGAGACTCTGCCTTAAAAAGAAAAAATGAAAGAAAAAGAAAAAAAGGTAAAGAGTAAATAATGTGAGTAGATTTGCTTTTCATAGAAGCATTCAAAACACTTTGAAGAATGGCATCTCTTTCTTTTTCTCTCTTACCCCCTACTTTCTCTCTCTCTCTCTCTGTCTCTCTCTCCCTCCCTCCCTCCCTCCCTCCCTCCATCCCTCCCTCTCTCTCTCTCTCTCCCAATAAGGAATCACCTCATATTTAATATCTTATTTGGCTTGTTGGTTGTTCAGCATCTGAATCTTGAATTTTGTTCACAATAGAAATGTGAACTCCTTTCCCCTACCCACCTCCTGGGAATCACAGTTGCTGTTAGGATGTGCATTTACTGATTCCAGAATTTACTGATGCAAAGTTTGGTCTGTGTTGAATTTGTCTCTTCCTTCCCTCTCACATTTATCATCATTTTCTGCTTGTATATCTGTCCATTTGTCTTTCTTTCCTTTAATTTCTTTTCCATGGTCCCCAGATAGAAAATGAAATATTAGGTTTGTCAAGCATATATCATTGTTTAAAAGCCCAGAGATGATGGGTTAAACAGCCCAATCAATGAAACAAACCTCCAGTGTACTGCAGAGGCTGCAAGGGATGTTCCTTTTGGCTTTTTAAGACCTAACAAGTCAATAACCTATTACTATCATATTTTGCTAGTCACCTCTATATAATTCACATGTGACATTTTAGCATAAAATTTTACAGCTTGTAGTGAATTAGAAAGAAGAATGTTTGTGGCAAAACCCAGACTAAAAATAAGACTGTAAATAAAAAAGGTGAAATGGAAGTAATAATTACATGATTCTAACTGTAAGTTACATCACAATTAGTACAGCTATACTCTGAATATTGTAAACACATAAAAAGATCCAAGTGTTTAAGTAATGAATCCAGTCATTTCACTACTTTTCAGCATATTACCACATGCTATTTCCGAAGAGTTAAATGCCCACCACATGAAGAAGTAGGACCTTGGCACTCTGGGAAGTTTACATTGAAAACAGATGATCAGAGAAACAAAAGTATTTTTAGATTTTTTTTCCATTTTATGTAATGAGAGATCAAAACAATAGTTTAAATATCAAAGAGATTATGTCTGGAAAGCTTTGTTTATTGTGTGTAGAGTAAAACTGTTTAATGGGTGCATCTGATATTCCTTTGTATTTATGAAATCATTTATACATGTGTGTATTAGTGATGACAGTGTATAAGTCGCAAAATTGACAACTGATTTTTCAGATGATTCACATCTTGAATTTCTCTTACATGTTTTCTTCTGTTGCAGAAGTAAAAATTGTTTATACTGAAATATTTCAATGCTTTTTCAAGTTTTAACACAGTAAAATTCCAAAATTGATTTTATATCATTAATTTATATGAAATGAAAATTAACAGGTCAGTTATTTCATTTCCTAGAAATAAAATTATTCACTGTAGTAAATCTAAAGATTGGATGTGTTCTACAACATTAGAAGAATCCCCTAGTCTTTAGTATCACCTTTCCCAAACAGAACTACTGACAGCGTAGTCAAAGGCCCGGTTTGGGAGCCAAACAGATTTCACTTTAAATCCTGGCTCTATTATTTAGAATAATAGAGCAGCCTCGTTTTATCTCCTTAGGTAAAACAGAGATGATAACCACTACCTCCAGGGGCTTAGTGAAGATTAAATGAAGTCCTATATCATAACAAATGTAGAGTATATTACCCAGTACTGGGCACAGAATAAGCATTTAATAAATGAAGAGAATGTGGTTCATTCACCTAACACCAGACATGCAAGAACTCAGTATTTAATTTGCACAAATGTTCTTACCTCCCAAATATTCCTTACATATCCTGAGCTCATCCACCTATCTTAACAAAGGGCTGTCTTTTGAACTGGACATTATATAGTTTTTAAAACAACTCAAGATCTAGTTTTCCTTTAGGTCCACACATTATCCATAGCATGTTTGTAATAATAAATGAATGATCATCTCCCATTCCAGATGATAGCATGAGGCAGACTTATTTGGAAGGAAAGTACTGTGTCTGAAAGGAACAAAACATGTGTATTACCATCTCATAGTACAAGGTAGGTAGGCAGCTTTTCCAGCCTAACTATAATCTTTCTCCAGATTCTATCCTGAGCACTCCCAATAATTAAACAAGCATGTATTGAGCACCTACTATATGCAGTGCTGTAAAATAGGCTTGACATTGAACTGTTAAAATTGCAAATATTCTCTATCTCCACCAAGTTCTTGCCCTTTCATTCTTCCCTAGCAAACAGCACTTTCTAAACAATTTTCTATTAAAAGGATTAAGTCCACTATCTGGTCTCTATTTTTCTCTTTAACCAGCATCCCCCTCTGTCCCTCCCCTTGCCCCTGTCACCCTGAGCTAGTGGGAGTTCTGCTCTTTCTCACTCCTTCTAAAACCTGACTCTTGCCTTGGGCTGCACAATAGAATCACTTCAGTAGACTTAAAAATTCTTGATTCCTAAGCTGCAACCAGGACAAATTATGCAGAATCTCAAAAGAGGGATCAAAACTTCAGTTATGTTTAATTCTGCCAAGAAATTCCAATGTGTAGTCAAGGCTGAGACATTCTGCTTGTAAGTCTCACTTTGCAATTCACTTCTTGGTTGCTTCACTCGTATTCATCCAGCAAGACCCAGCTCGCTGTTCCTTCTCCCTGAGAAGTCTTTCCTGGACCTAGCTAACCTTCCACACTGGCTCAGGGCATGTGTTGATTTTTTACTGGCCGCATCACACATTACACAAACTTCACACCATTTTCAACTGGTGTGCTGTGAGAGGATCTTAGGTGTGCCATGAAAAAATTTAAAGATTATTAATTACATCATTTTCAAAAGAAATGCAAAAGTACATTTAGTATATTCTTTTTTTTTTTTTTAATCACATAATTTAAGTGTACCATGGATGTTTTACTACAGGTTCAAGTGTGCTGTGAGATTAAAAAGGTTGAAGAACACTGGCTTAAAACAATACCATTTAATAATTTACAGTTCTGTGGTCAGAAGTCCAAGCATGGCATGATTAGGTCCTCCGCTCAGGCTCTCACAAGGCTAAACACAGAGGCCACCAGCTATGTCTTCATCTGTTGAGATCCATTTCCAAGTTCTCAGGTTGTTGGCAGAGTCCATTTCCTCATAGTTTTTGGACCATTGTCCACATTGCCTTGTTAGTTGGCAGACAGAAACTGCTGTCAGCTTCTGGAGGCTGCTATAAGGTCCTTGCCATGTGGTCTCCTCCATAGCCCCTATCACACTTCCAACATCTCTGACTTCAGGAGGACCCAGTTCCTAAGGCTTATCTCATTAGGTCCAGCCTACCTGGATACTCTCTGATTGATTCACTTGAAAGTCAACTGTGAGTAATCAATTCATATGAATATGCTATCCCATCGTAGTTATCAATTCTGCCTACACTCTAAAGGAAGAGCTTATACATCAGAAGGTGGGAGTCTTGGAAACCAGCTTAGAATTCTGCAAATTCCCATCCTATGATTCCTAAAGACCCTTTGCTCACCACAGCACCTACCACAATGCGTTCTTGTTTCCCTCTCTGACTCTCCCCACACTTTGAATCCTCACAGGGCAGAGACTATGTCATACGCATATTACTCTTCCCTACACATAACTCAAAGCTGGAACAAGGCAGCTGGTCAGCAAGGGTTTACCAAGGATTCATGCCATGCATATGCAAAAATTAGACCCTTTGCATATTAGAAAATAGATCAAGGCAAAATTTGGGTAAAAGCCTGATCTAGTGTCTTAGGAAAGATTCAACTAAGTAGTCAATAATTTCAAATGTTAAGAAAGGGTGACTTCAAAAGCAGGCTAATAAACATAGCAGTATTTTTTACTTTGAAGATTTTTAATTAATTTCATTTTTTATAAAATCATTGTTTCAAATCATATCTGAATGTTTTCATACTTACTGCCTCTGAACCCAGAGAGTCCTTTTCCATTTTGCATCCTTTTTTGAAAATGCATATTGGCCAACATGCCAAATATATGATCGTAGAATATACATGCAAATTAATAGTATTTAATTAACTTTATATTACAATCATAAGGTTCAATGTGTAAATGCATTTCTTCTACCTTAAAGGTGCATGGCACAGGGAAGAACAGAGACTTTAGCTCATATTCTGCAATTCCAGCACTCCTTAACCCCCAGTTTTGTACAAGTCACTTAATCTTTCCTCCATCTTTTCATCCCTAAAATGGAAATGACAATACTTCTTCTAATTTATATGAAACAAGTTAAGTTAAATTATGACAAGGAGCTGACACAGAATAAACAGTGATGATTTGACAAAATTCTAAGCCATCCCTACCTCCACTCCACCCAACTTTGAAAGATTGGCTAGAGAAAAAGGGAAGATAAATTACACTGGATATTTACCCCTCTGTTTATAGGAAGTAGTTGGAAGAACTACTAACTAGCTACCTAAAAATTTAGTCTAATCTAAAGTAAAGACAAAATTACATATTCAAAGCTTGTTTGAAGGTACATTGTTGACAAGATCTGAAAGCAGGAAATTGAGAAAAGCATTTAAATTACTATATAAAGTTAAATAAGAGAAATTATTGTCAATTTTATAGCTGTTAGGAAAATCTTCCTTTGCTATAAGATAGCTCTACCCCAGGACTACACAATACAAACATAATGCAAACCATACGTGTAAACTTAAATTTTTTAGAAGCTGAATTTAAAAAGTAAAAAGAACTAGGTTAAATTAATTTTAAGGTATTTGAATTAATCTAATACATCCAAACTATTATTTCAATATGTAACCAAAATAAAATTATTATTAAAATATTTCACCTTTTTGCACTGTGTTCAAAATGTTTTTGTTTATTTGTTTTATTAATTTTTTATTAAATCATAGCTGTGTACATTAATGCAATTATGAGGTACAATGTGCTGGTTTTATATACAATTTTAAATACTTTCATCAAACTAGTTAACATAGCTTTCACCATATTTTCTTAGTTATTGTGTTAAGACATTTATATTCTACACTTAATAGAGTTAACATATACCCTTATAAAATGCACCTTAGGTGTGGTCCCACCAATTACCCTCCCTCCACCCATCCTCCCCCCTACCCTCCCTCCCCCTCCTCTTTCCCCTTCATCTTGGGGAGTAGTTGGGTTATAGCTTTCATAGGGAAGTGTGGGTGCTTATATATTGGTTTCACAGTAGGGCTGAGTACATTGGATACTTTTTCTTCCATTTCTTCTCATTCCATGAGATACTTTGCTAAGAAGAATATGTTCCAGCCCATCCATATAAACATACAATAGGTAAAGTCTCCATATTTTTTTAAGGTTACATAATATTCCATGGTGTATATATACCACAATTTATTGATCCATTTATGGGTTGATGGGCACTTGGGCTTCTTCCATGACTTAGCAATTATGAATTGGGCTGCAGTGAACATTCTGGTGCAAATATCTTCGTTACAAAGTGATTTTTTTTTCCTTTTTTGGTCTTCTGGATATATACCTAGTAGAGGAATTGCAGGATCGAATGGCAGGTCTATTTTTAGATCCCTAAGTGATCTCCAAA
>CAUYPK010113170.1:0-25834 GCA_963574355.1 Loris lydekkerianus
AAATAAAAATATCATTATTCTCTCTAACTTTTTTGTTTTTGTCTTTAAAATATCTCTCTCTCTCTCTCTCTCTCTCTCTCTCTCTCTCTCTCTCTCTCTCTCTCTATATATATATATATATATATATATATATATATATACTTCTTTAAAATAGAAATGGGGCTGGGCACAGTGGCTCACACCTGTAATCCCAGCACTTTAATTCCAGACTAACCAGGCAACAATGAGACCCTGTTTTTATAAAAATTTTAAAAAAAATTAGTCAGGTATGTTGATGTGCACTTGTAGTTCTAGGTACAAGGAGGTTAAGGCGGGAGGATCTTTTGAGCTCAGGAGATTGAAGCTTCAGTGAGCTATGATCACACCACCGCACTCCAGTACGGGTGACATAGCAAGACCCTGTCTCTAAAAGAAAAAAATATATATGTAGAAATGGAATCTTATTTTATGATATTCTTGGTTTACTTACTGGCATATTATAAGACTTTTCTATGGCATTATATTTAGTGACTACATAATTTTTCATTGCATTCATTACCATAATTTTTCAAATCCTATTTTTGGATCTCCCTTCCCCCTAAATTTTTGTTTTTATAGACATTACTGAAATAAATGTCCTTGCTGGTAAATCTGCATGTACACATTCTCAGTGTTTTCTTAAGATAATTCTTAGAAGTAGAATTTTTGGAATAAAGGATTAGCATAATTATAAGACTTCTGATATAATGCTTGGAAATTAAAATATTTTAAAAATTGTATTCCCTTTTTTAGAGACAGAGACATTTGGAGTTTAGATTTGGTTCTACAGCAGATTTTCTGACAATATTTGGATTAAGTCATTTTATCTTTTCAGATCAAACTTGCATAAAATTATAATTTTTAAAAACCCATCAACTTCACATTCCTTTAAAGCTTAGAATCTGCGAGTTTTATAATTTGAATTTTATAACTGTAATTTCACTTAGTGAATATCTTGAATGTATTTCATCTCTTAAGCAGGTCCTTACTTCAATCCCCGCTCTCGGCAGAGGATTCCGCGTGATCTAGCCATGTGCGTCACTCCAAGTGGCCAGTTTTACTGCTCCATGTGTAATGTTGGTGCTGGTGAAGAGACGGAATTCCGGCAGCATTTAGAGAGCAAGCAGCATAAGAGCAAGGTGTCTGAGCAGCGGTACAGGAGTGAGATGGAGACTCTGGGCTATGTATAGAGATTGTCTCACGCAGATAACGCGGCTGTCCACTCATGCAGCTCTGTGGTCCTTTTGATATGAGTACATTCCTCTGCTTACTGTTAATATGTGTGACCTGCACTACCATGAGATGTCAAAACAGGGGGCGGGGGGTGGAGAGCCAGCTTCTTAGGTCATAGTGCTACAGTGCTTTTCAGGTTAATTGTGTCGAGCTGCTTACAGCATGTGACTTACCTACGCCATCAGAAATAACTTTTTATCTGGCCCAACTTCTGGTCAGCTGGCAGTCTGACCATTTAGAACTATGACATCTTCTTTTACAATTTTGGTTCTATGTACTATTAAAAAAATGCGTTGAGTTTTTCTGATCACAGTGAAGCTAGGTGAGCAGAGATTTCAGTTTCCCTAGGCTGCATTGGAACCACCACCTCTATGCCTCATGAGTCGGACTCACTGTTATAAACTGTGTTAGGGCCTTTCCCAGGATAGTTTTTTGCTGTATGGTATCCCCACATCATTGGAATGTAGGTTTTTCTTGAACTCAAGGTACTTCCACTATGCTTCTGTCCTTCAGACAGCTAAACACCATTTCCAGCTGTGGATTTCACACATCTGATGACCACCTTTTTCTCTCCTCTTTCTTTTTTCCTAGTTGAACCAGCTTGTCTAACAAGCTCATTTTCATGTCCCAGCTGTGCTGTGGGTTTCCAAGCCTCACATACGAATATTCAATGAGTTTAAGATGGATATGAATTTAAAAACATACATTTTTCAGTTTATTTTAGGAAACAAAAAGATGTGTGTGATTTTTCCATTTAGAGTAACTACTTCATTGATCAGAACGTCGTGTGTAATGGTCTCTGTTGCCTGATACTTTATTTTGTCGGACATTTTAGATAATCTGATTCTTAATGCTTTACTTAAATTCTTCTCTGCCCTGCCAGTTTGTTGGCAGTCCTGAAAAATATTACTACCTGCTACTTTATATATAGAGAAGAATTTTAAAAAAAGCAAATCAAGTATCAGTATCATCGTTTCCAGTAGATAAAACACATGAACCATGGTTTTATTTTTGTAATTTGGCTTTTTTGAGGTTACTAAAAATATAGATTACTTTAGTGTCTGGTAATGACAGTAGTATTGGGAGTTTTTTTGCTTGTTATTTGTTTTTAAATAAGCTAGTGTGTGCCTAGATTAACTAATGGAGTACTCTGTGAACTTGAACTGCATTTGATCTATTTACAGTAGTTTAGTTTACAAAGGATAAGACTGGTGCTCATCCACACTTCTTAGATAGGCCACGCTCACCAGGAAGTTTATATTAAACAGTATCTTTGCACTATGTTCAATTCAGATGTGATGTCTTACATTGCTAACTAAAGATAAAACTCCTGTTTTTTTCTTGAGATTTCTATGGGCAAATATATTAGGGAGGGTGGGAAGGCAAACTGTAATCATCATTCCTTTTCTGTAATACTTTGGAACAATTTTTAAACAACATAGACCCATCTTTAAAAATCAGTTTTGTGATTAACCTCTTGTATCAAATTACTGCCTTCTGTTGAAGCAGTTTTTTTTTTTTTTTTTTTTTTCTCACAGAGATAGAGGAATGAAATAATCTTTTGCGATTCTATCTAGACCTATGACTTTTAGTATAACAGCTCTTTTTGTAGTAATCTATAAAGTATGGTGGATTAGGCAAGTTAAGCCTTTCCTTATTGGCCAGTAGGTTACTTATTTTGCTGCTAAGAATAGTTTTTTTGGTCTATTTTAAACTGTAGTGCTGGCCACTTGGTCTGTGATTATTTAAAAATCTCATTTTCTTTCTCTGCAGATGTGTGTGCTCCCCACACACATGATACCATAGAGATTTCATTAAACCTTTACTTCAAATAGGAGTAGAAGACGTGAATTTACATTTTGTAAAAGTGACATTCATCCATTTTCAGTTTTCCTTTGGAAGTAACATTAGAAGAAGGGTTCCCGGCTCCCACCACGTATCAGTTTCATTATCTACACAAAAAGCAGTGGACTTAAGGGCTTGATGTTTTTCAGGCCTTGTGTATTCAGGTTTCCAGCGTCTCAGTGCCCTTAATGGATGTTAGGAATGCATAAGCGCGTCTTCTTTTAAAGAAAGAGGTTAGATTTATAGCGTTGTTTCTTACTTGCTGTATTTCTTTGCACTAAAAAAGAGCTATGTGTTTGTTTTATATGACACTTTAGTACCATATTGCCTACAATAAGTCAGTCTTCTCCTTAATTTCCAAACTTCAGGGAGTTGTTAAAGCACATCCATGATCATATATAGAGGTTACATGCACATCTGAAAAGCCCTGAGATTTCTATTACAGTAGGTTGTGTGTTAGACTTGTTACCTTACAGTTCTCCTGTGCTCCATGGGTGGAACAAAGGGTGACCAAGGTCGTCCGGCAGGAAATGCCTGTACAGATACATCTCTGGTACAGTTTCCCTTTTCATATATCGCCTGTGCTCAGTGTGTTTTCCCTGTCTAAGCAGACCTTGTTGCTTCTGAGTCAGTGGTGTATGATCCATCTCCATTAGTTTTCCCCTGTGAAGTCCGTCCTGCTCTATTGTGACTGACCTCCATCGGTTTTGCTGTGTGAAGTCCGTCCTGCTCTGTTGTTACATGCTTTAGGATTTGCAACCTGTGCTCCCAGGAATCATATCAGTGTCTTATCAGCTACATTCAAGGATGGACAGAGGCTGAAACAACAGAAAACCTTTATTAAAAAAAAAAAATTAAGTAGATTTCAGTAAACATCCATAAGAATTAGCATCTCAAGTCTCTTTTTCTGTGACTAGCTTTGTGTAAACCAGTGGTTCTCAACCTGTGGATTGTGACCCCTCTGTAACAATGAAAATACATCTCAGCATTAGGAAGGCTGAGAACCACTGGTGTAAACTGTCATTAAAAAAATCAGTGTTAGAAGATAGCAGAAACTCTTCTTAGGGCAAGAAGTTGTTAAAAAAAATCCATTAAATTGTTCTATTTAGTTGTTTCCCTTAAAAGACTGAATTGTGGCCATGCACAGTGGCTAAACCTTAATCCTAGCCCTCTGGGAGTCTGAGGTGGGTGGATCATCAGAGCTCAGGACTTTGAGACAAACCTGAGCAAGCATGAGACCCCATTTCTACTAAAGATAGGAACACTAGCTGGGTGTTGTGGCAGGCACCTGTAGTCCCAGCTACTCAGGAGGCTGAGGCAAGAGAATTGCTTAAGTCCAAGAGTTTGAGGTTGCTGTGAGCTGTGAGGCCATGGCACTCTACCAGGTTGATAGAGTGAGACGCTGTCTCAAACAAACAAACAAAACAAACAAAACCCCCCCCCAAGGTTGGATTGCATATGCCTTCAAATTCTTTTTTTTTAAAAAATGTTCATTTACAAAACTGAGTATGCCCTGTAATCCTTTTGACTCCACGCTGACCAGAGCATCCTTTGTCAGTCTTGGCTGTATATATCTCATCCTGCAACTTGTAAATATGTGCATGTTTATAGTATTTGTCTGCTTGTCTCTTATAGCACTGAATCCTGCAAAGGGAATAATTTTTTTTTAGACCATTCATTTTGAAAAAGTTCTCCTTCCAAATCTTTCTCACTGTTTCTCCTTCTAATTATTTTTTGTGAAGTCCTGAGACTGGAAGAAAAATCCTGGCTATCTGAGATCATCCTCACCTCCCGCTGACTTAAAAAGTTAACCAAGGAGAAGCGTGAGACCTTTCACCTTATTTTACAAAGCTGCTCTACAGAACTGTGTGCTTGCATTTGGTCACCTGCTTGTTTCTGCAGTTTGAACAACGATCAAAGGAGAAATACATGTGTACATATGTGTATGTATACGTCTGGTTGAATCTTCATCTTTAGATAGGTTCTGGGGATTAGTGGTGGAATTTATGGTTTCTTCACTCCTGAGTTGGCTGAGACTGCAGGTTTGAGGACTGCCCTGTGACCTGTGTAAAATGAGTCTTGTTTGTGTCAGAGGAGACGTGTCACCCTTCCACATGCATCCTCTGCAGAGAGGCGTAGGCCTGGCGGTTTGGGAACCTAACCTGTTTTGTTTCCTCAGTGTCAGAACTTAGGCTGAAAGTACTCGGAAGAACTTGGGGAGGCACATAGAGCTACCCTAGAAATAAATTAAGAAATGTACTGTCAGGGTAGGCAGGTTTGAACAGGCATTTAAAAAAATTCTGCCTCATCAGCTGTTTTTTTCTTGCCAGGTAAATGAGTTTCACACATAATAAAAAGTGTTGTGTTGTTCTGGTTCTTTTTTGGTGGGTAAACCCCTATTGTTGTGAGCTGTCGCTGTCAGTCTAACTGAATGAACAAATAGTTTTGTAAATAGCTTCCCTTAAAACATTTCTACTGATAGTTGTTTTATGTTTTCCCTCCATTATGAATGGGAGGAACATTTGTAAACTCCCTTTCTGGGTAGCTACCAAAAAAAGTGCTGGCTTATGGTCCCATGTGACCCCGTCTCCGTTAAGCCCAGAATATGAGTGCCTTTGCAAGTGTTAGCATTTCACAAAGAGAAGAGATGACAGAATTGTTGCCATTAATCATAATCCACAAGACAGGAGTTTGGAATAGCAGAGCTCTGTGTGAATTCTGTTCTACATCTTTTTTTTTTTTTTTTCTTTCTTTCTTTCCTTCTTTCTTAATGCAGTCTCAGTTTGATAAAACTGTCCTCATTATTGATCAGGACTCATACACTCGGAAGATGAATCCAGTTGTCCCAGGATGGCAATCAGGCATAGGTCATTTTCCCTGTGATCTGTGTTACATTTCTATTTTGTGCATGATTGGTAGTATGGTAGATTGAGAGAATTTGACACTGATGTTTGGAAAAATTCTTTATTTCACTGGTCTTTTTAAAAAAAATATTTTTTTTTTTCCATAGAGGAAAGAATTATATATTTGCAAACAAAGTGTATGAAGAGACTGGCACAATAATTATTGTGTTCATGTCTACATTAAAAGAGGCATCTTCACCAATCAGGTTTGAGGCCTTTTAAAGCAAAAATTTTCCCTAGTTCAATTAATTTAACATTTGAAATTGCCTGAGTGCTTCAAATCTTTGAAACATACTGCTAAATTAATTTTATTTTAAAACTATTCATATTTTCCTTAGCATGTTTAATGAAAAATTTCATATGTCAGCATTGAAAAACGTTTACAATATACCCACTCTTAGATTCCATCATCAGCTTTTTACTGTGTTTGTATTACCATACACCTATTTATCTCTTCATCCCCCTAGTCATCTGTAAGTCCATTGGGTTTAAAAAAAAAAACAAACAAAACTAATTTCAGGCCGGGTGCAGTGGCTCACACCTGTAATCCCAGCACTCTGGGACGCCAGGGCGGATCGCCTGAGCTCAGGAGTTGGGAGACCAGCCTGAGCCAGAGCCAGACCTTGTCTCTAAAAATAGCTGGGTTTTATAGCAGGTGCCTGTAGTCCCAGAGCGAGGCAAGAGAATCAAAGAGCCCAAGAATTTGAGGTTACTGTGCGCTGTGAAGCCACTCAAGCCCAGGGCAACAAAGTGATACTCTGTCTCAAAAACATTTTTTTAAATTTCAATGTAAAGGTCAGACAATACACTTCCCCTAGACACTTAGCATAGGTGTCGTTAACTAGGGTCTAATAGTTGTTTAAAAATCATTCTTAAAGCAGTGTCTGAAGTTGATAACCTTGCCAGTTAATGTACCATATATACCCAAGTATAAGCCGAGTTTTTTCAGCACAAAATTTGTGCCGAGTTCGGGTTTTTCGGCACAAATTTTGTGCCGAAAAAACTCGGCTTATACTCGAGTATTTTTTCCCTCCTCCTGCGCTCTTTAGTCTTCCAGTCCCTGTTCTTGCTATGCTAAGAGGGAGGGAAAACAACTCCTTTCCAAACTGAGCTTTATTTCTAAAATTGGTCTTTTAAAATGCTTGTCATAAATTCTAAAGTTTCGTGATCACTTTTTTCTTTCCCCCTCTTCTGATGATATATTTTTGCCAGACTATGCAGCTTCTTCAAAAAACTGTAAATAACTGACTGGGGGTTATGAAGCTGGCTTATACCTCATTTCAGGCTGTTGCTGCTTTTCTCCTGGTTTCATGGGTCCTGTCCCTGCTTCCAGCTGCTGATCCAGAGGGTAGAGGGGAGTAAAGGGTCCAACCCATAGGCAACCAGCTGCTGTCAGCAACTCTGAGAGAACAGACTAGTTGTTTAGGAAGTTGAAAGCATCTAACGGGTTTGATTTGAATTCCCTGAGAATTATAATTAACCATGCTTCCTGTAGCTATAATTAGCAGATCGTACTGTACAGTGAGTTGTTGGAATTACCAGCCTTGGTAACACTCTTTAGCTTTACTCTAGTGATGTTTAGAAAACTTTCTTGACATATGCCTTTATTGTTATGCCCACTTTTTGTGGAAAACTAAAGACGTGAAGTGACTTGCTGTAGGCCATGAAGATTCAATGGGTAAAATTGATTCAAAATTGAAATTTAAATATTCCAGATTCATATTCTTGTGCTTGTTTGATAAGATTAATGGCTTCTAAAATAGCTAATGGATTCCTTTGGAACCTTAAAAGGAAAATATGTATTTTTACTATTTAGATTTTTATTTTTAGACATTTCATAGTTCTTTGAATTTACAGGTACTCTCATGGCGTAGTTCCTAATTAAGTCCAATGCAAAGGCTAAAAAAAAAATCTCACTGCACTGTTGAGTATTAACTAATGTCAAGTTTATCAGATCTCTTTTTCATTTAAATGACTTTTTAATCCATTAACTCTTTCCATGTGAGTGGTCGAGTGACCCCCTCACTAGTGAAAATAAATATTCCATATCACTGGTTATAAGTGTATTCTCGACATGATGTATATATTTTAAGGAAAGTGACTCCATGTGTCAGGACGAGCTCCTAGGGCAAAGCACATATCTATTGTGCAAATCTGGCATTTATAGGAACAAAACTCTCTTGGAGTGGCTGGGCATTGTTTTGCCTTTTTTTTTGGTACCTGAGTACCTTTCTGTGGTTTTAGTGTGTCATTTTATAAGAATTTCGTGTTGCCTCTATGTTAACTGGCATTCACCTGTGATATGCCCAGCTGACCACGATGATGTAGTTAGTTATTTAGTTTGGGTGTTATGTGTCTGCTTTGCAATGCCTTACCGGAGTGTGTCAGATCCTGCTGTAAAGCAGTCCATTTATTGTTAGGACAACAAATTGCCTCTCTTGGATATGTACTTTGGATACAGAAACAAAACTAATTTTGCTTTCACTGTCAAGTTTGCATCTAAATGCAGCTATAGTTTCAAATTTGAGAATAAAAATCATGGAAAACAAAGGGAGATTTTAGAATCCTTCATTTAATGGCACGGCAAACTTTTAAAACTGCTTTTGCTATTTCACTAGAACCGTATCTTTGGTAAAGGCTAGAGCTAAAAAATGCCAGCCAAAACCATATAAGATTGGGGTTGTTTCCCAAAATTTTCTCTAAATGTCATCCAGGGGCTTAAGATCTGTGTATGCTGTTGGGGCAAAATGCCAATCACCACTTTGGAAATCTGTCTGTGTTCTGAGACTACAGAAATGACAAACTTGTTGTGGGATTAAAACCAATCAACTGTGAATTGTGAAATTGAAATTGCTCTTTGGTTTTATTTTCTTTAGCATACTGAATACAGAAATCTGACAGTTATTTAAAATTTACACTGCTTATGTTGATGGCTCATTTTGGCTGTGTATCCACACTTATGTACTGATTTCTGATAAAGGCTTGATGTTACTATAACAAGCATTTTGTGTTCAATTTAATAAAACAGTTTCTGAGTCTTGTCTGAAAATCATTTGATTATGAGTTGAAGATCAGGAGAAGGTAGGTTGTCACACTGAGGTGTTTTCTCGATGCTGATTATCGATGGCTGTGCCATTGGTAATCTGCCACAGATCCCCTGAACTCATGGAATACTGCCAGTTCTTGTAAAGTCCACCTATTTTCCCACACTGCCCCTTCCCTGTTACTGGAGTTGGCCTGGGACTGGAGAGAGTTCTCAATTTAATGGTATATTTTAATATTTATCTTCTCTTTGAATTCACAGAAATCTGGACCATAACCACTGCTCATGGCAGTACACACATCAAATAGCATGGACCCATTAATCTCTTGGGTGCTTCACCTTTAAAATACTCTTACAAATATGAAGAGTCTATGTATGATGTATTATTGAGATGTGGTCCTTTAAGCACTCTATTTCCCTGCATACAGTATGCTTTTGGATTTAAGTACTTATTTCAAAAAGTAGATTACAGGCTGTAAAGATACTGTTATGCTTTGTTTAATCAGGATGCAAGACACATCCATTTAATGTCATGGGAAAAAAAATGTTACTGAATGAAATGAATGGATCACATTGAATTTGTGTGTTGTAAACTAAACAAGACATCAGCATAATTTTTAAATAATCTCCAAGAGATTTTTTGCTTCCATGAAAATCGTGATGATAGGCATCAAAAGAAGTCTTAAACCACTGGAAGTATTTAGCTTTTCTTCAGGCATTTCAGAGATTTCTTGTTTGGCTGCAAATCTATTCAAGAGCAAGAGCTGGGTGTTAATCCTTTAAAATTTTTGTATATAAAAAGGCTATCAATGAACTTTCCTTATCTATTATAATTGATGTAACAGTGTAAAGAAATCAGAAATAGAAATTTCATGGTGAGCTTTAAGGCATCATCTTAGTTTAGACTTAACCCACCAAGTTTTATTCTTGGTGGAATAGAATTCCACAAGAATATAATTTTCTTCTGTTGAAAATTAAAAACTTACAAGCAGGGTGTGGTGTTCACGCTTATAATTGTAGCACTCTATGAGGCTGAGGCAGGAGGATAAAAATAGAAAAATTAGCCAGCGTTATGGTGGGCACCTGCAGTCCCAAAGGCTGAGGCAGGAGGATCTCTTGAACCCAGCAGTTTGAGGTTGCTGTGAGCTATGCTGACATTATGGTACTCTAGCCTGGGGCAATAGGGACACTGTCTCAAAAGAAAAAAAAAAAAAAGTTAAAAGGATAAAGACATTTACCTGTTGTGAAATGTGAATATTATTTAATATTGATATGATTGTGAGTTCTTACCAAAATAGTCCCCTAAAAATGTATTTTACGGCTTGTGTGTTTGTGTCTTGGATACACACACGTATACATTGGAGGGCTTTAAGAGGGAGTTTGTGGAAATATGTTTAAAATGATGAAATACTAGTAATAAATGGAACAGATGTGTATTTGCTGCTGGAGGTAATAGACTCTCCCATAGGTGGTCTATAACGTAATGCTTGGCATTTTGGATAAGTCTTTAAATATGTAATTAGACCTTCAAATGTTTTTGGCTGGCAGCTGTGCCTCCAGACAGGAACAAGATGTCTTTAATATTAGTTTCAATTTTTAATGTTTGCTGATGCTGGAGGCACTTCTCTAACCCTGTTTTCTGGAAAGTCTTACTGGGTTATGGACTTTGAGCAAATGTATCTTAGTGCCACCTTGTGGACTCCGTAATTTTTGCAGTTACAGTTTGAACGTTGGTATAATTTGAGGTAGGATCTTAGGTTGAAAATCACCTTGTGGAGGATATGAGTTTTTAACCATAAATAAAGCAGAGACATACCTCATGTCTTTGAGAAAGATTGAAGGCTGTGCTTTTACAGCTTCATCTGCTCAAGTATCACAGAATGGCAAAAGCGTTGAATTGGGAGTCAGGATAATGTATACATAGATATGGAGAAATATGCATAAGTGTGAGTGAATGTACAATTTTTTGTGATGCCTTAAAATTTTCTATTTTGCTTTTAAAATCTGTTATCTATACATTTTTGGGTATGTGAACAATAAACATGGAATTTAGATTTATAAAACAATGATCAATGAAAGCCCCAAACAGAAAATAAATGATTAGAATTTTTTTTTATCAAGGACATTTGAATATTTAAAAACAAACTATAAAGGGATAGATGTTTCCAAACATGTGGAAACCAGGATGACATATAAAAACTAAACTAAATATAAAAGTTTCCCCAAACATAGTTTATTTGGGGCAAAACAATGTTTTCTACTTTAATAAGCTAGCAATAGAGACATTTTTAAAAAGTATTTTACTAAATATTTCAAACATTTAGAAAACATAGATGCTGGATAACTGGTCTCAGTTTCATCACTACTGTGTTCTTTGGCATGTCACTCAACCTCTCTGAAATTCCGTTCCCCAGAATTGGAGCATTAGGTGTGAAATCCAGCCCTCTCTCTCAGTACTAGAGATAATTTAGAGGATTTTTTATTTTTTAAATTTTTATTATTATTTTTTTCTTTTGAGACAGAGTCTCACTTTGGCACCCTTGATAGAGTACTGTGGTATCACAGCTCAGGAAAACCTCAAATTCTTGGGCTCAAGCAATTCTCTTGCCTCAGCCTCCCAATTAGCTGGGACTACAGGTGCCCAGCACAGTGCCCAGCTATTTTTTAGAGATGGATCTCACTCTGGCTCAGGCTGGTCTTGAACTTTCAGAGCTCAAGCAATCCACCTGCCTTGGCCTCCCAGAGTGCTAGCATTACAGCACAATTGTTTTGAATAGGAAAATCATAACCTCACCTGAACTCCCTGCTCCCTTATGCTCCTGCCCAGAGGCACTTGCAGTGATGAGTTTCTTGGGTACTTTCCAGAGGTATTCTATGCAGTGTGAATGGTGACATTCCATACCAGCATATGCGGATCTGTTTCATTCTTTTTGGTTATATGGTGTTTCCTTTTATGATTTCTGAAATTTCTTGAATTGGCCCTCTATTGATGGACGTTTATATGTAAAATAAAATTATAAAATATACATAATAATTTTACCATTTTAACCACTTTTTTATGTATGGTTCGGTGGCATATTTTGTTTAACCATTTGCTGATGGACACTTGGGTTGCATCCACCTATTTTGGTTATTGTGAACGATGCTCTTCTGAACGTGGATGTACGTAAATTAAAACTTAGAAAAAGTTATTTTATATTTGCAAAGTACAGAGAAGTTTAAATTTTTCCCCTAAAGCCTTGATAATTTGATTCTACTGATAATACATTAACAGGAAAAAAAAAAAAAGTCACACAAATGTTTTAATTTGCATATGGCACATAAGTACACAAAATAAGAAAAGCTCAAAGGCATGACCAGATGGTTGACACTTTTATACTATCCTGAGGTTACAGAAAGAACAGGGGCTTGGAATGTGGCAAGACAGATTACTGTGGCAAGATAGGTTAGGGGAGGGAGGGAAGAGGAAGGCATGGGGCAAAGATGGTCTTGTTATGCCCATGAAACCTCACAGGCTGCAGCCCTCAGAAAGAATAGGTGGGGGCCTGTGGTGAACGTTTCTCTGTCAGACCTTTAAAGATGTCAGACTCTCAGGTAACCTTTCCTAGATCTGGACAGGGGCTCAGAAGGAGCCTGTTTCCATTTATCATTTACTTCATTTTATTTCCCCTACACTTGCGAGTCTTCCCGTAAGAGACAGTTTTGCAGGACTATTAACAGCTCCTCTCAATAGCCGTCTTGAAACATGTCGAAGAAGTATATTTTGGGGTGAAGTATTTTTTATTTCCTTTAGTCCACCATTTGAAACTTTATTTTTAGAAATTTTTGCATATTAAAGTAGGATTGGTAGCTATGGAGAGATGGGGTTAGAAGTTTTTATATAAGAGATGGACCGACAAAGGAGGAGGAAAACAAATTGGGAGCAGTGAAAAGGAATACAGTTATGTATGTCATCCGTATCCTTTAAACAATCCCTTAGCCCTGAGAACAGGTCGGTTCAGTTCAACAGTTGTGTCCCATTCCAGCAGGTGGCGTTGCAGATGGCTTTCAAAACTAGGCTTTCATAGATGATTCATGCAAACATCTTAATTGGGTCTTTAATAAACAGGCATTTCTATAAAAACAGAGGAAAAATATAGATTAATGTTTGGAACAATCTCTTAATCAGTTTCTTTAAAATTTTTTTTTTTTTTTTTTTTTTTTTTTGGTGACAATTTCATTCTGTTGCCTTGGGTAGAATGCTGTGGTGTCATCATAGCTCACAGCAACCTCAAACTCTTGGGCTCAAGTGGTCCTTTTGTTTCAACCTCTTGAGTAGCTGGGACTATAGGTGCCTGCCTCCAGTCCTGGCTAGTTTTTCTATTTTTAGTAGAGACAGCATCTTGCTCTTGCTCAAGCTGGTATCAAACTCCTGAGCTCAAAACGATTCACCTGTCTCCACCTTCCACAGTGCTAGGATTATAGGTGTGAGCCTATGGACCAGTTTCTTTAGCAGGGGTCCTCAAACTATGGCCCGTGGGCCACATGAGGCGGTGTGATTGTATTTGTTCTCATTTTGTTTTTTTACTTCAAAATAAGATACGTGCAGTGTGCATAGGAATTTGTTCATAGTTCATAGTTTTTTGTCTTAATAAGAAATCTCCTTAGTAGCTAGGACTATAGGTACACATCACTATGCCCATCTATTTTTTTTTTTTTTTTTTTTTTTGAGACAGAGTCTTACTCTGTCTTGCTCACAGAAACCCCAAAGTCTTGGGCTCAAGCAGTCCTCTTGCCTCCCATGTAGCTGGGACTACAGGTACCCACCACCATATCTGGATGACCTTTCTATTTTTAATATAGATGGGGTCTTTACTCCTGATCAGGCTGGTCTTGAACGTCTGATCTTAAGGGATCCTCCTGCTTAGACTCCCAGAGTGGTAGAATTATAAGCATGAGATACCATGAGGTTCTGAAAATATCTTGAGGTTCCTAGACCTGTCAGAAAGTGACATTTTTTACTTACTGACATATAAGGAATCTCTTAACAGAACCATGCAGAGAAGATGCCAGGCCAGTCTTTTTCCAAGTTTATTGGCTTTAAAGTCAACTTTGATCCCTCAAAGCAGTCTGGACATGGAGACTCCAGGAGCCAGTGAGGGGTCTGGAACTGAGGAAGACCAGCACAGAAGGCAAATTCCCAGGTACAGGCAGAGGCCAGCTGGCTAGCCCTTCTTACGGAGGGCTGAGGACAGGAAGGGGTTGTTCTGCAGTTTTTTGATTTTTGTCTGATTTGCTTGTTTGAGTTGCCATGAAGGAGATTTAGTGAGCTAGTGAACTTGAACAGCCTATGACATCCAGGATTGAGTGCCAGGAGGGATGAAATTCCCAATGGCTTGGGTACAGGCAGGGTGCTGCCTGCCTCATGAGTGGAACAGTCCACAGAGTTCTAGTGTACTGCCTGCTCTGGTGTACCTGCTGAGCTCAGGCAGCCTCTTTGGGGTGAACTGAACAGCCACACCCTGGGATGGATACTTCATTTTCAGGAGGCACTGTTTGAAGACCTTCTTAAGAAAACTGGTGAGAGCTTCAGGTCCCCAATCCTGTAGGGACTGAATGCTGATGAAGAGACCAGCACTGACTGAGGGCAAATAAGTCAGGAAGAAAGGACTGGATCTCCTCTGCAACTGGAGAGTGGCTTCTGGCTCCAGTCTTATACAGAGAAACCAGTGAGGGTCTTTCTGTCTCCTAACACCACAGCACCACCTGGTCTCTAGGGAATACATTGCAATATATATGTATACACACACACACATACATATATAATACTATTTTTCTTTTCATTATAATTGTCTTTTTAATTTTCTTTTAATTATTTTTTTCTTTTCTCTGAGGATGGGGGGGTGTGTGTGTCACAGCATTGGTTTGGCTGGGGTGGGTGTCCCAACAGTGCTCTGGCTCAAGAAGGCCATGAGCTCAGGGCCTAGGGTATCCTTCTAACTTTAGCCTTTGGAAAGATGATATTGCTAAGTCCCTACTGCAACACCCTGCTGATTTTTTCTATATTTAACAGAGGTGGGGGTCTTGCTTACCCATGCTGGGAAGGAGCTTCTGACCTTGAGGTGCCAACCCAGCCCAAACTCTTAAAGTCCTAGAGGTGCAGGGGTGGGCAGAGTACCCTGCTAAACACCACTATTTCATCTGTTGCTTTCTTTCTCTCTTTCTGATCATATCCCTTCTTTTCTTCATTTTTTTCCTTTCAACTGCCTCTTCCCCCCCACTTTTTAAATTAAAACATTTTTTTTTCTTCTTTATTGTTTTCTTTCCTTTCTCACTTCTTTCTTTTTACCCTTCTCTTCCTTTTGGCCTTATACCTAAAGGCTACTTCAACAGCAAAGCTCAGAAACAAAGTGATATGAAGCAAAGGAAGTAGTGAGGGGAAAAAAAGCAGGAGAAAGAAGTGAACAAGTAGAAAACACACATGAGGAGGAGCCAACAGAAAAATTCTGGCAACCTTAAAAATCAGAACAGAGTAACTTCCCCTGCCCAAGGGATCATGAGATAGCTAATGCAGAAGATTCCACCTATAAAGAATTAAAGGAAATGACAGAAAGAGAATTTTAAATATGGATGGCAAAAACAATGAAGGGAATTGATGAGAAAGTGGAAAAACAGAACCAAAAAAGGAAAAATGATATGAAGAATATAGAAAGAATATGGTGGAGCTTAAGGAATTGAAGAAGTCAGTCATGGAACTTAAAGATGTAGTAGAAAGAATCTCATAGCTAGAGGATAAAACTCTTGAATAAACCCTGGTAGTTAAAGAGGCAGAAAAGAAGAGCGAGAAAGCAGAACATTTGCTGAGAGAATTATGGGACTTCTTGAAGTGTTCAAACATATGAATTATAAGTATCCCTAAAGGGGAAGAAGAATGTCCCAAACTGGAGGATTTTATAAATGAAAATTTCAGAAGTATCACCAAAGATTCTGGCAAACTCCTTTTAGAGAGATATTAAACCCTGTGTTGTCAATGCAAACAGAGGATCTCCAAGACATATGCAATAAATCTGTTCAAAGTTAAGATGGAAAAGAAAATTCTGCAAGCAGTCAGGAGTAAGCACCAATTGACCTATGGGGAAGATTGAGCAGGGTGACAGTGGACTTTTCAGCTGAATCATTCTAAGCCAGAGGAGAATGGTGATCTACCTTTAACCTTTTTAAAGAAGACAATTTTAGCCCAGAATTCTGTATCCTACTAAACTAAGCTTCAAAATAGATGTATAAATAAGATATGCAAACACTGAGGAAATTCACTATAATGAGCGGCTCTACAGGAAATACATGGATCTATTCTCCACACCGACCATCACAATGGACTACCTACAAAGTAAACACTCAGAAACTAAAGGAAAAAAGTCTAGCTTCTACAATGCTGCAAAGGATAAAACTAAGCAATGGACTTTCACAAAATAAGATGAATAGAACTCCAGCACACTTACCAATTTTCTCAATAAATGTTAATGGCTTGAATTCCTCACTGAAGAGGCATAGGCTGACTGACTGGTTTCTCCAGGAAACACATTTACCCTTGAAGGACAAAACAAGTCTCAGGGTAAAGGGTTAGAAAATAATAGCTCAGGCAAATAGAAATCAGAAGAAAGGAGGTGGTCACAAACTTATTTTCAGATACAAGAGGATTAAAAGCAACTGAAGCTAAAAAGGACAAAGATGGTCACTTCATACTGGTCAAGGAAACAATACAAGAGGATATTTCAATTCTAAATATTTATGCTCCCAATGTAATGCTCCCAGATTTATGAAACACACCTTAATAGGTTGGAGTGATATATCCTATAACACCATTTTAGTAAGGGAGTTTAACACTCCTCTTACAGAACTGGACAGATCCTCTAAACAGAAACTAAACAAAGATACAAGAGGCTTAAATGTGACTCTAGAACTTAATAGACATATACAGAACACACCATCCCAAAGCTAATGAACATACATTTTTCTCATCAGCCCACGGAACATACTCCAAAATAGATTTTATACTAGGACACAAAACAAACCTAAACAAAATTAAAATAATTGAAATTACACCTTGAATCTTCTCAGACCATAAGGCAATAAAGGTGGAACTCAACTTCAACAAAAATTTTTATCCTCACACAAAGGCATAAAAATTAAACAGTCTTATGCTGAATTAAACAGTTAGGTCAAGGAACACAGAAAAAGGAAATAATTAACTTCCTTGAGCATAACAACAATGAAGACATAAGCTACCAAAACCTGTGGGACACTGCAAAAGCAGTTCCAAGAGGAAAATTTATTGCATTAGATGCCTAAATCAAAATAATAGAAAGAGAGCACATCAATCACCTAACAAATTATCTTAGAGAAATGCAAAAGGAAGAGCAATCCAATCCCAAACCTAGCAGAAGAAAAGAAATAACCAAAATTAAACCAGAAATAAATGAAATTGAAAATAAAAGAAAGAATCATTCAGAAAATTAATGAAACAAAAAGTTGGTTCTTTGAAAAGATAAATAAAATTGATCAACCATTGGCCAGATTAACCAGAAATAGAAAATTAAAATATTTAATAACCTCAATCAGAAATGAAAAGGGGAAAATAACAACTGATACCAAAGAGATACAAGAGATTATTTCTGACTACTATCAAAAACTTTATGCACAGAAATTTGACAATGTGGAGGAAATAGACCAATACCTTGAATCACATCATCTTCCTACACTTAACCAGGAAGAAATAGATCTTTTCAGCAGACCAATATCAAGCACTCAGATTGCAGAAACAATGGAAAAGCTTCCAATAATAACAATAAAAAAGCCCCGGACCAGATGGCGTCACACCAGGATTCTATCAAACCTTCAAAGATGAGCTTCTACCTATACTGCAGAAACTATTCCAAAACACTGAGGACGGAACCTTCCCCAACACAATCTATGCAGCAAACATCACCCTGATACCAAAAATCAGGAGAATTACAGACCAATTTACTAATGAATACTGATGTAAAAATACTCAATAAAATCTTAGTCAATAGATTATAGTTACATATTTCAAAAATTATACATCTTGATCAAGTAGGCTTCATCCCAGGGATGCAAGGCAGGTTTAACACACATGAGTTCATAAATGTAATACACCATATTAATAGAAGCAAAAATAAAGACCATATGATCCTCTTAATAGATGTAAAAAAAGCATTTGATAACATTTAGCATCTTTTTATAATTAGAACACTAAAGAATATGGGCATGGGTGATGTATTTCTTAAGCTGATTGAAACCATCTGCAACAAACCCACAGCTAATATTATACTGAATAGAGTAAAACTGAAAGCTTTTCCTCTTACAACTAGAACCAGACAAAGATGTCTATCACCTCTACTATTCAACATAATTCTGGAAGTTCTAGCCAATGCAATCAGACAAGAGAAGGAAATAAAGGGCATCCAAATGAATGCAGAGGAAGTCAAACTTTCACCCATGATATGATCTCGCTCATGATATGATCTTATCTTTAGGGACCCCAAAGACTCAACCACAAGACTCCTGGAAGTGATCAAAAAAATACAGTAATGTCTCAGGATATCAAATCAATGTCCACATATCAGTTGTATATGCCAATAATAGCCAAGATAAAAAGTTAATCAAGGACACAATTCTCTTCACAGTAGCTTAAAAAAAAAATGAAATAACAAGAATATACATAAGAAACCTACATAAGAAAAGAGATGAAGGACCTCTACAATGAGGATTATATAACCCTAAGAAAAGAAATAGCAGAAGACATTAACACATGGAAGAACATACCATGCTCTTGGCTGAGAAGAATCAATAAAATCTCTAAACTATGGAAAGCAATCTACAGATTCCATGTAATCCCTATGAAAATACCAACATCATACTTAGAAGAACCAAAAAAAAAAAAAAAAAAAAAAAAAGTTCTTTGTTTCGTATGGAATCAGAAAAAGATCTACATAGCCAAGGAAATTTTTAGTAATAAAAACAAAGCTAGAGGCACCACTCTATCAGATGTTACATTATATTACAAGTCCACAGTGATCAAAACTGTGTGACATATGAAACCAAATAGAAAACCAAGAGATGAAACCAGTCTATTATAGCCATCTGATGTTTGACAAACCAAACAAAAGCATACACTAGGGAAAAGAATCCCTATTTGATAAATGGTGCTGGGAGAACTAGATAACCACATGTAAGAAACTGAAAGTGGACCCATACCTTTCACCATTTTTAAAAATTGACCCAAGATGGATAAAATATTTAAATCTAAGACATGAAATGATAAAAATCCTAGAAGAAAGTGTGGGAAAAACTCTTAATGATGTCAGCCTGGGGAAAGATTTTATAATGAAGAATTTGATGGCAATTCCAATGACAACAAAAAATAAACAAAATGGGACTTAATTAAACTGAAAAGCTTCTGCACAGCTAAGGATACAATAATCAAAGCAAATAGACAACCTTCAAAATGGGAAAAGATAATTTCATGTTATGAATCTGATAACTAGGATCTATGGATAATTTGATAACTCAAATTAATCAACAGAAAAAGAGCAAGCAATCCCATATATCACTGAGCAATAGACATGAACAGAACCTTCTCTGAGGAAGACAGACAAATGGCTAACAAATGTATGAAAAAGTGCTGATTGTTTCTTATCATCAGAGAAATGAAAATCAAAACTACGCTGAGATATCACCTAACCCAGTGAGAATAGACCACATCACAAAGTCCCAAAGCTGCAGATGCTGGCATGGATGTAGAGAGAGGGGAACAATTTTATACTGTTGGTGGGACTACAAACTAATACAGCCTCTTGGAAAGAAGTGTGGAGAATTATTAAAGAACTCAAATCAGACCTTCTATTTGATCCTGAAATCCCGTTAGTAGGCATACACCAATAAGAAAAAAAAAAATTCTATCATAAAGACATTTGCATTAGTTTGTTTATTGCAGCTCAATTTACAATCACCAAGATGTAGAAACAACCTACACACCTATCAATCTAGGAGTGGATTAACCATCTATGTTATATGTATACCATGGAATGTTATTCAGCCATAAAGAGATGGAGAATTAACCTGGATGGAGTTGTAACATGTTCTTCTTAGTAAAGTGTCATGAGAATGGAAAAGCAAATATCCAATGTAATCAATATTAATAAGAAGCCAGTAGATCTAACACACACTTGTATAAGAGAAAAATTCAATTCAATTCAACTTTGAGGGAGGAGGTGAGGAGAGGGGAGGAGAGTGGTGTTCTCTCACTATTAATAGTCAAAATGTAAAGGTATGTGGCATACCTTTTGGGTATAGGACACAACAAGAGGAAGTCTACCTACCAAACCCAAATACTGTAACCTAGTTGTTTATACCCTCACCTTAACCTAAAATTAAAAAAAAAATCCGTTTGGTCATATATGAAAAGATGAAATTCCAAAGACTTTGTAAGATAACCAGTGTCTACAATTATGTCTTATTGTAGAAAGAGCATATTTTTATTGAATTTATACAAATAACTATGTCATCATCATAATACCAATAATTGTCAAATTGTAAAGAAATCAGAGAGAAATGTAAATGTTTCAATTTTCCTCACAAAAGTATATTTTTCCCAATATACTTACAAATAACTTAACATTTCCCCCCTAAATTTGGAAGACAAGACATAAAAAGAATAACCAATGTTTTAAACAAAAAAGTCATAAAGAAATCATTTCAGTCTTCAATTAGTTCAGTCCCATATAATTAATTCTTGCTTTGCTTGAATTAAGGTTAGCAATGTAAGGTTAGAAATTTAGTGTGTCCAGTTTATTTAATTAATTAATTTATTATTATTCTTTTTTGAGACAGAGTCTTACTATGTCACCCTTGGTAGAGTGCCGTGGAGTCACAGCTCGCAACAACCTCAAACTCTTGGGCTTAAGCAATTCTCTTGCCTCAACCTTACAAGTAGCTAGGACTACAGGTGCCTGCCACAACACCCAGCTATTTTTTTTTTTTTTGTTGTTGTTGTTGTTGTAATTGTTGTTTAGCAGGCCCAGGCCGGGTTTGAACCCACCAGTCCTGGTGCATGTAGCCAGTGCCCCAACAACTTAGTTACGGGCTCCCAACCATGTACAGTTTATTTTTAATTGGGGCTTTGAAATTTATACTCAGTCCAATTGTATTATCTTAATGTTGTCAGAAATGGGCATTTAAGAACATTAGTAATCTTCTCCAGGAACCTCCTTGAAGACACAACACTCCAGAATATAAAAGCTCAAAATCAAAGATACAATTTCACAGTAAAATGTGTGCAAAGCTTGGCTTTGGCTCACAGACCAATTGAGTATCAGAAAGATCACAGAGGCAACAGTTTTATAGTTTTAAAACATCTAAAGTCACAGAAATTTGAAAAGTGGTTGGGCTTCATTTATGAGCATTCATTTACTTATATTCAATTTGGTACCATGCGGATAATATACAAACACAGACATAGACATATATACATAAAAATACAAAGAAACACAATGATTTTATAGATTTGACTTAAAAACTTTAGCCATCAAGCAGATAAATCTCATTAGTGTAAAGGAACAGTTGGATTAAACCATACTTCTGAAAATGTAACAAGTTCAAATTTGTATCACATGGCTGAAATCCATACCAAGTTTTAGAGAGAACAGGGTAGCAAATTTACATCTCAAAGTACAGAGATGAATTTAAGATTTTTAAGGAGTGTATGTGTGTGAGACATAGAAAAAGTTTAAAAGTGGATATCACAGTATCATAAAATCATGGGAATTCATCACCTGATTTTATAAGGAGACCAGTTTTAGCTAGCTAGGTGCCTTCAACTGGAACAATGAGCTCAGGGTGGAGCTATTAGAGAACAGGGAAGGACCAGGTGGCTCGTGCCTATAATCTCAGCATTCTGGGAGGCTGAGGCAAGATGATCTCTTGAGCTCAGGAGCTCTGAGACTAGCCTGAGCTACAGTGAGACCCTGTATGTACTAAAAAAAAAAAAAAAAAAGAAAGAAAGAAAGAAAAAGAAAAGAAATAATTAGCTTAGTGTCTTAGTGGGTGCCTGCAGTCTTGTGAGCTATGACACAATGGCACTTTATCCAGGGTGACATAGTGAGACTCTGTCTCAAAAAAAAAAAAAAAAAAAGAATAGGACTGACAAAGCTATATATTAATAGTTTCCAGGGCCTAATACTTATATATGTGAAACACAGGGACAGCTAGAAAGTCTCAGAAATCAGAGACCCCAATTTTACACTGAATTCCAGATCTGCTGGAGCTGAGGCAAAATCCTGTCACAAGGCCAGGCCATGCAGCAATCACCCAATGCACCTCACAGCAAGACATTTTCCCCAAGGCTGAGGGCAACCTAGGGCCAATTTGCCTACTCTATGATTGTCCCATTCTCCACAGGGGTCTCATCCGTTGGTGGGGAGAGTTCCCACAGCCTCCAAATATACAAAATCTAAATGTACAAATTAATAAGTTGCCCATGAAGTAATAATCATTTACTGAAGCCACAGTCATCCACTCCAGAGCTGCAGCCCTCACCTGTGACTCACCAGCCCACAAACACCCAAAACTCAAGGGCTCTCACAGTGCAAAGTAACCCCTGGCACCCTAAAAGCCAAAGAAATCAGGAAACTCAGTGTAAAATGGAGCAGAGCTTTTGACATGAAGGAATCTGCCACACTCTTTGGGCTCCCTGAGGAAGACAGATACCCTCCGAAAAGGGTGTGTGTTGTCTTTTAATGTGCTTTTCAAAGGGAATCTCAGGGCTTCTAGAAGTACTATCTAGGTTTCTTCACCCAGTGTCACAGTTGGCAAGCAAGGAAGACATAGAAGTAAGTGAGAAAACAAATCTTAAAGGAGCTAATTTGGGGAAATCTTAAACTTCTCAAAAAGGTCAATGAAGTTTTCCATTTTTCTCAGCAAAACTCATAACAAAAAGAAAGGAATTAAACAGAGAGAGAATATAATTTTTTTTTTACATATACAAGTGTTTATTAAGGTTTCCATTTTTTGCCTTCACAAAATTAAAGAGGCTTAAAATTTAATAACAATATTTAAGATAAGGACTAGAAACAAAAACCTCATAAAGAATAAAGGAACATAAATACATACAGAAAAGAAACCAGAGAATTGCTGCATTGAAATATTAAGCAATAATAATAATAATCCAAAGAAAATAACATTCACATTGTCAAATAAGAGTATGTCTATTATAGAATGCTTTGACTCTGAGATTCAGTATGGAGTCATCAGTTAACTTCTTATTTTTTTAAAGTCTCAAAAAATAGACAACTAATATTTATAAATAAAAGTAAAAGATAATTTCAAAAAACAGATCATGCCAAATCTTATAGACAATAGAAAAAGGAAGAAATACTTCAAAATCATTCTACTTGATCTGGATACACCTGATATTAAAATTGGAGAGAATATATTATTATAAAGGGGAAATTACAAACATATTTCACTTATAAATAAGGATGGCACATCCCAGACAACATATTAACAAATTGAATTAAAAATTAATGTTTATGTAATATACTTTGGTCAAAATTAAATCCAATTTATGTGAGAATTAGTCACTATTTTCTTTTCTTGTCTTTTTTCCCCCTCTTCTTTTCCTTTCCCTCACCCCTCAACTCCCTTTTTCTCTATCTGGTATCCCCTTCCCTCATGCCTCACTGTGTCATTATCATTAATTGTCCTCATATCAAAGTTGACTAAATAGGATTCATACTTCTCCATTCCTGTGATGCTTCACTAAGAGTAATGTGTTCCACCTCCATCCAGGTTAGTACAAATGCAGCGAAATCTCCATTTTTTTAATAGCTGAATAATATTCCATGGTATACATATACCACAGCTTACCATCCATTCCTGGGTTGGTGGGCATTTAGGCTGTTTCCACATTTGGCAATTGTAAATTGAGCTGCAATAAACAGTCTAGTGCAAGTGTCCTTATGGTAAAAGGATTTTTTTTTTTCCTTCTGGGTAGATGCCCATAATGGGATTACAGGATCAAATGAGAGGTCTAGGTTGAGTTCTTTGAGGTTTATCCATACTTCCTTCCAGAAAGGTTGTATTAGTTTGCAGTCCCACCAGCAGTGTAAAAGTGTTCCTTTCCACATCCGTGCCAGCACCTGCAGTTTTGAGATTTTGTGATATAGGCGTTCTCACTGGGGTCAGATAATATCTCATGGTGGTTTTAATTTGCATTTCTCTGATAATTAGGGATGATGATAATTTTGTCATATGTTTGCTGGCTATTCGTCTGTCATCTTTGGAGAAGATTATTAATCTCTCTTCCCCATTAATGTATGGGATTGTTGGTTTTTTTCTTGTGGATTAATTAAAGTTCTGTATAGATCCTGGTTATTAAGTGTTTGTCTGATTCAAAATATGCAAATATCCTTTCCCATTGGGTAGGTTGTCTATTTGCTTTGGTTGTTGTCTCCTTGGTTGTAAAGAAGCTTTTCAGTTTAATTAAATCCCATTTGTTTATTGTTGCTGTTGTTGCTATTGCCATGGCAGTCTTCCTCATAAAGTCTTTCCCCAGGCCAATATCTTCCAGTGTTTTTCCTATTCTTTCTTTGAGGATTTTTATCATTTCATGTCTTAAATTTAGGCCCTTTATCCATCTTGAATCAATTTTTGTGAGTGGAGAAAGGTGTGGGTCCAGTTTCAATCTTCTACATGTGGATATCCAGTTCTCCCAGCACCATTTATTTTTATTTATTTATTTTTTTGCTCTCTAATTTTTTTTTTTTTTTTATTGTTGGGGATTCATTGAAGGTACAATAAACCAGATTACAATGATTGCATTTGTTAGGCAAAATTCCTCTTGCAATCGTGTTTTGCCCTCAAAAGGGAGCACCGTTTATTGAATAGAGTCTTTCCCCCAGTGGATGCTCTTGTTTGGTTTATTGATGATTAAGTGGCTGTAAGTTGCTGGTTTCATTTCCTGGTTTTCTATTCGATTCCAAATGTCTATGCCTCTATTTTTGTGTCAGTTCCATGCTGTCTTGACCACTATGGCCTTTTAATACAGCCTGAAATCTGGTATGGTGATACCACTGGCTTTGTTTTTATTACTAAGAACTATCTTAGCTATGCAGGTTTTTTTGCCATTCAAAATTCAGAATTATTTTTTCCAAGACTTGGAAGTAGGATGTTGGTATTTTAATAGGGATGGCATTGAATTGGTAAATTGCTCTGGGAAGTATAGACATTTTAACAAAGTTGATTCTTCCCAGCCATGGGCATGATGAGTTCTTCCATTTGTTAATGTCCTCTGCTATTTCCTTTCTTAGAGTTTCATAATTTTCTTTATAGAGGTCTTTCACCTCTTTTGTTAGGTATATTTCTAAGAATTTCATTTTCTTTGGGGCTAAGGTGAAGGGAGTTGAGTCCTTAATTAAACTCTCATCTTGGCTGTTGTTGGTGTATACAAAGGCAACTGACTTGTGAACATAGATTTTATATCCTGAGACATTACTGTATTTTTTGATGACTTCCAAGAGTGTTATGGTTGAGTCTTTAGGGTTCTCTAAGTATAAGATCACATCATCAGCAAAAAGAGAGAGTTTGACCTCCTCTACTCCCATTTGGATGCCCTTTATTTTCTTATCTTGTCTAATTGTATTGGCTAGAACTTCCAGGACTATGTTGAATAGTAAAGGTGACAGAGGACAACCTTGTCTTGTTCCAGTTCTAAGAGGAAAAGCTTTCAGTTTTACTC